>PVJL010008363.1:0-67423 GCA_004026885.1 Lyroderma lyra
ACACACACACACACACACACACACACAGTGCCTTCTAGTTCCCAGAACCGACACTCCATTCTCTTTAGAAATCTTTCAGATCCTACAGGCACAAACAATAATCACTGTCACCCAAGGCCGCAATGCCACAGAGTGGCTCCTGGTAGCACCAGTCATCATAGAGGAAGTCAGCACCACCCGGGGGGAGGTCCTTTCATGTGTGCGCCTGGGTTTGTTTGAAGAATGCTACAGGACATGGCTTCAGCTGAATCCTCATTTGGGGGCTGTACCAGAGACAAGGTTTTTGCCTTCACCCACGAGATGAGCACGCGTGCACCCGGTAGCCCAGGCAGTCTAATATTTAGTGAGTTTCCAGCAATCCAGGCATGACACAAATGATGGAGCTGATGCACCGGTGACACAATTATGTCAGAGGAATATACAATAAGCAGGATCTGAGGGGCTCTGGGGCGAAAGAAAATCTAACTCGTTCCATATGCTGCCCCTGTGTCCCGAAGAAGTTGGGTTTGGGGGCAAAGACGTTATGTGTATCTACCCAAATCAAATCTAGAAAGCCACTTGTTAAGGAATTCTTTTGGTTTTTACCATTGATTGTCTCATCCATGGCCGATTCCTTAATAAACTTCTTTGTTCCTTTTACCTTCTCCGACAGGTTTTCTATTGACTATTATATTTGAAGAGGAAATTGCCAGCAATGTTTGAAATTGGGAGCTGCTTTCCCCCAGGACACTTAGTTTGCTTCTAATGACAGTCATTTATTTTATGTTTTTATTAACTTGAGTGGGAAGAAGGGGTTGATTTGCATGTTCTGTATTACAGGCAATAATAATCTATACAAATGTTAGATGGGGAAAAACACTTTTCTTGTAGATTTGCTAAAATACTATAAACTCACAAGAATAAAGTCAATTATTCAGTCCCTGTAGATTCCAGATTACAATTTTATTTGTATGGAATTTAATAATGCTTAGCACTTTACATATCTAAAGTACTTTACAAACATTAACAAATTAATCCTCTCAATGGCTCCTTACACTTAGGAATAATTACCTCTGATTCACAGATGGGGACATCAGGAAGGGTTAAGAGACTTGTTTCAAGTTACTGAGAAAGTCAGCAACTTCAAAGACAGAAGCAAAATAGGACCTGCTTCTCCAATGCAGGCTAATTTTGGAATATCCAGAGCTTCTAGTGTAAAAGACATTTAGGTTTCATCCTAAGAACTAATCAGATGCTGGCAGATTATTAGAGCCAGAATACGCCATGAGGGAAATGGAAATGACCACAAAGGGCCTATTTGGTCTGAGTGCAGGAATGAATAGAACAGATGGTAGAGCACTCTAAGTATTGGGGAGTTGTCCTGCACACAAAAGGTTCGCCCCAAACCACTGGATTAAAAATCCTAGATAAAACTCGAGTTGATCTGTGTCATGCTGAAAGATGTACACATTTTCAGAAAAATACGAACAGCTGCTTCCACTATCTCACATGACTTCTCAATCTTATTGGTTTTTGCCAGTTCTCCTTGAAACACGGAGGGAAACTGTCCACAGGGGCAGTGCCTTCCAAATATGTTTGGATAAGTCTTCATTCTGACTGATACACCTTCATTCTGGCCATGCATTTAGTAAGAACTCTATATACAGCAATTAAATGTAATTGAATCCATGATCCTGAATTAATTTAAAGTCCACACAGCAAAAGAAAAAAACCTTCTGAGGAAGAGTGCTTGGAAGGTTCTAGCATTATATTTTGTTTGGTTTTATTTTGTTTTACAGGTTTTGCAGAAACTTGCCATACCTCATGTCTGGAAAACAATGTGTTCATTTTTAAGGGAATTTAATAAATGAAAAAAAAAACCTTATAATACAGCTTCTATGTTTTCTTTTCTCTTCCATTTTATGTCTATCAAAATTGTTCCTGAAATAACTACCTGACACCAGAAATGGATACATCCTAACCAATAATTATTATTTTTAAAACAAAAAAAAAACACTGTTAACAATGACCAGTGAAACACACAATTAGGAAAGGGTTAATAATAAAGAAACAACTTAAGCCTTAAACATATGCCCGGGCCTGGGCAGTTACCACCAAGTCTCAGCTTTTGTTGAAACAATTGAGTATTAAATGTACGAGTGGAGACAAAGAGGACAAAGATAGTTTCCTGAACTTCCTTCGTGCAGTAATTGAACTGAAGAATCAAGCAAAGTCCTCAGAGGGTCCATATGAGTGCATAAACACGGAAAAAAGTGAAGCTGAGCCTTTAGTGCTCACCTTCAGACATGCCTGCTTACACATTTCCTCAGTACACAGTCAGCTTTCGGCATTCAATTCACACAGATTCCATTTGCTCACTCGCCGAATTGTAGCCATGAAATACAAAATATTATTTCATTTCTACCTTTTCGCCCTTCACCTAGATTCTATTCTCCTTGAATATCTGGTTCTTTTTTTCTATTTCTTCCAGACCAATCAATTCTACTTACATTGTTCTTTCAGCTGACCAGGACATCCCCTGCTTTAAATGGAAAGAAATTAAATGAAAATAAATAACTTATGCTCCCCCTCATATATTTCACCCAGAGCTCACAACATTTTTAAATGAACGTAAGTGCCCTTTTACCTAATATTGGAAACAGCTTGGCTAAAATCACAATTTTTATAATTCACATACATTATTTCTCCAGCCTAAGAGAAAACCTACACCATAATTTAGATTACAGATACCAAAAGATACTCATATGCTTTTTACTTGTATTTGTGCTTTCTTTTAAAAAGAAAATAAAATCATTTACACAGTGATTCTCTCAATATAAGTAGTTGAACCAAAGGATCGCAGAATGAATAAATCTAAAAACAATCAATAAAGTAAAGAAGTCATAGAACGAGGTGAGATGTTATTATTTAGAAATGTTATCTAAAGGTCACAACAAAATTTTCCCAGGATTTATATATTTTAATTTCTTTATTAAATTTGTAGTGTTCTGTGATATAACTTCTTTTTTGTTTTACTATGTTTAATTTACAAATTATGCAAAGTATGTGCCATCATTCATTCATTCATTCATTCAAGCTCTCATCTTTTCTGTGAGTTGCTTCTTTAGTCTCCCTTTCCACTCTCTTTTTATTTTTAATTCCATTTGCAAACATATTGCTCCTAATACTGAAATACTAAATTAGCTTAATGATTTTTACTTCATAATTACATTTCTATCACCAGTCTGTGATCACCTCAGTGAATGAAGAAGGCAAGTGAGTGTTTAGGAGCAAAATCCCAGTTGCAAAGATGATCTGAAAAATGGAGCCTTGTTCTGTGGCTCCGATATATTTGAAGTTAGGAATCAGCATCCCTGTAGAACTCAGTCATTCCTCAGGGCTCAGGCACTCATACCCCCAATGATGTAGAATCCACGGCCACAGGCGAGCGTACCTGTCCCACAGGTGAGAGCACCCTGCTGTCAGTCACCTGTCTCCTTTCCACCCAGGCCTGGCCCTTTCTGGGCTAGGACCCCTCCCCTAGACGTGGGCCCACTGGCTGCTCACCAGGTTCCCTGCAAACATCCTGTGACTTAAAGGTCACAGAAATGATCGAAGATGATGAAACATCCTTTATGACGATCACACTCCACCCGAGCCTAGCCTGCCCTCAGTTCCAGCTGCCACAGTCAGGGTCAATCAACTATTATTCTAACTGCTTTTCACAGCCCACTAACCTGAAATTGACTGCCTGCAGCTTTTTTTACTGCATGGATAGGAGAGAGAGAGAAAGAGAGAGAGAGAGAATATAAATATGAATATAAAAATGAATATGAATATGAATATGAATCAGGGGTTACACAGAAGGAAACCCCAGAGTCAAACAATTTTTTTTTCAGAACATGAAAATTTTCTAGGGATTTTAGTACGAGCCATTTAAAAACATACACATGGCTTAACTAATAGGGTCCTATTCTAGTCCCATCAGTCGGTCAAAACTATCTATTTTTTTGGAATAATAAGTGAACATCAATAAAAGAATGATAGGGTTAACAACAGCCACTTATTAGTGAAAAGGAAGGTACTTGCTGAGGATTCATTATGTCAGGAGCCTCAGGCTCATATCATTTAACCCTTCTAACATCCTTTGAGACAGGCCATATTGTTTCCCCTCAATTCATAGATGTGGAAACTGAGGCATGCACATGTGAAGCAGCTTTCCCTGAGGCCCAGGGGTGGACACTAGTGGGGCTGGGATTTGAGCACTCATTGTACTCCACAACCCCGTGAGGGATATTATTCTGGTATTATAAATAAGGAAGCTGAGAGTGAGTGAAAAAAACTAACTTACTCAGCACTCTGCCAGAGTTTGAGGCTTCAAACACATATTTGACTCCCAAACCATTTTTTCCCCATTAAACCAAGATGTCAGACAATCACACTCCTGGGTCTGAGAGGCTGTGCATTTAGCTCCCTCCTCATTATTGGGGTTTCGCCTTCATCTGAGACCCCATGCTCACAGTTCCTGCAGGGTCTTCACCTTCAGCCAGCTGCTGTGCATCTGTATTCGAGAGCGAAGAGAAATCAGAATGTCAGGCAGCCTTTGGCAGCTGCAGGCTCCCATCAGGGACTTACTATCTCACTGTAGCCTTCTTCTTCTGCTAGCAAACACTGCAGCTCTAACCAGGAGCGGAGTCCTCGTGGGACAGCAGTGTCTTCCCATCCCTGGCTTAGGACACAAATGACAGGTTGCTGTGTAGCCTGACAGGTTCTTGCAGGTGGCACCGAGATTCTCAGAGCCCTCCGTAGGCATCAGAAAGGACAGGACAGTAGGCACAGAAAAGCAAACTGTGACCAGTGTGTGGTGATGACAGGTTTGTCATATGTTGTAAAGCAGCTTAGAAACAAAAAATCTTTCTCTCAGTGTTGAAAAAGCATTGATATATAACAAAGATAGTTCATTGTTTCTTCAGCTTTTTATGGGAGGCATTATGTTACCCCTGCTTTTTAGAATGTGAAAATAAAATTCCAAAACGTGAGTAGCTGATCCATAATAGCAATAAGTTTGGGATTCGAATCTTAAAATGCTTGAGTCCAAACCCACCTTTTTTTTTTTCTTTTAATTTCTCAAAAGCAAGCAGAACACTGCTAATATTGTTTGCTTTAAAAAAATATTGTGGGGATGGGATGGGTGAGAAAGAACTGTTTCTCCTCAGAGGCACTGAAGCTCAGTCATCTTTAAAACGCTACTGTGATGGAGCGTGGCAAAGCGACAGAGCGGTACCTCACGCGGCAGGCAGGCGGACCGACTAGATGAATGGCCACGCCCCGTCAGTGTCAATCAAGGCTGCGGGGATGGGAGCCCACACCCCTCGGTGCTCAGTCCAGTCTGAGAGAATGTCAATAGCATCTCATTCTTGAGCTTCTAATCATTGGATGGGAGTTGTCCACGCCTCCGGGGTTGACTCTCATGCATGCAGTACGTGTGAACACTCCTGTCCCCATACACAAATCACTGGCCCCAATGCATGGGGAAAAATGGAAGGAATGCTCATCACATTTATGAGCAAATAGTACATGCACCTTGTGGAGGTCAGAATCTTTGTGAGTAATACATGGCTTTTCAGAAAAGAGTAGGTGCCCACTTGAGGGCCGTAGACCTTGGTCTCTACCTATACCAGAGAAACAATGGTGGAGCTACATAGGAGCCATTACGATTAGCTAGCTGTGGACCTTGGGATATGAAGTGAAGTTGTGTTGTTGGTTTTTTCCTTGGAAATACACTAGAATTCACAATATCGAAGACAACATAAAAGCCACTTCACTTTCATTACTGTGGAAAATGTCTTGTTGGTTTTGCCTTATTTCACAAGTTCTTACATATGAACAGTGATCATTGGTTTCAGTTGAACTCGGACTTCTGGTCCGTAGGATGATAATGGGAAATGGGTAGAGACCATGGTAAATGTGTCAAATCCTCTGGCTGCTGACATCTAAAAGCAAGAGAGCCAGCGGTCCAACAGGACTCAGTGGTACTCCTATCATCACCCAACCACCATTTGCCTCCACACTGTGACAAGAGACCCGAATCCTGGGTCCATCGGTGCTCGCCCGGATTGCACTCATACGTGTCCATCCTGAGATGTGGAGAGACCCACAAGTGACAGCTCACCTGGCCCCTGCATCGCCATCTCCTGTTCTGCTGCTAATGAAACCTGTGCTGCTGGCTCTCCTGGCAGCCTCGGGGACATCAGAGAGGGAAAAAAGGCCCGAAAACAAAGGAGTCAGTTTGATCTACAGTGTAATTACAGCCACGCTGCGAAACAACACAAATTTGGCCCCTGTGCAGCCATATTTCTTTTTGTCCAGAAATTAATTTTCAAATCAAAAAGAAACCATTTAGCTTCTGAAACCAAGCTGGACACAGGAGAGAAAGTGCTGAGGATGGCACCCTGGGGCCTGGGGTGTCAGCCTTGTGCTGGGCATTCATATTTCTGACTGAGTTTGAGAAGAATGGGAACTCCCCCACCCCCGCCTCACTCCAGGGCAGAAATCAAGAGTCAGATTCCAAGGGGAAGATATTTGTAGAAGCAAGAGGCCAGGAGAGAGAGGCGGCGCACACAGAACAAGAAAGAGAAAGGAGGGAGGGAGCAGTGAGCACAGACATCATAAAACCCAGGCCTATTCATCTTCCCCCAGGATCTGGAAGAGAGAAGTAAAATGATGTCTGATGCTATTTTCTGAGCTCTTGAGGGCAAATAAAATAACAAATAAGAAAATGCTGAAAAATCAGTACAGTTTATACCAGATAAAAATAGAGGCACAGCAAAACAAAGAGCGTGAGTGGTTTCTGTTCTAGGACGAAGTGGAGCAGAAAAAATAGGCGAAGTGAACTTGAGCACGAAGGTTGTCGTGATGTCTGAGGTGTGCGGCCCAGGCCAGGCGTGGGACTCCCCAGACGGAGGTGAGGTCCACCGGTCCTGCTCCGGGAGCTCTGCCCCGGCCCTTCCGATTCACTTAGCACCCTCCCCATCTCTTTGTTTCCTCTTACTCTTTATCGCACCAAGTGGTTGGGGATCAGCGCACATGGCCAACTGTCCCCTCGCCAATGGGCTGCTCACTGTGTTGAGATGCCTCACACAATGCCAGCGGCATAGGACCCAGGGAGTGTCTGCTCCCTTTTCTCCTTCAGTCACCATTAGTGTGACAACTTGAGGTCTGGAATAGCTCCTTGCTAAGCAAGTGTGTGGCACTAATGTGCCCCTGAGGGAGCAGGCAAGGTTTTAAGCTCCTTGAGGATAGTCACTACGTGAAGGACTCTTGTAATGACACGGCTCTGTGCATTGGAATCCCCAATTTAAAAAATAGCTTCTTTAATAAAAGGCACCACAGGTCACAAGAATTCAAGAAATTGGGATGGATCCACAGCTAAGATGGGAAAAACTCCTTCCAGGATGGACGCAGGGGTGACAAGTGTCTCCTCACTCGTCCTCCTTCCCCTCCTCCTGCCTCTCCCCTTAGGCCACCCAAAGGGAAGTCAGGAGTTCTGCACGACTTCTAACAAGGTTGGATTAAATGAATCATCTACCGCTTTCTCTCCTTTGTGTGTCCTCGGCCGCCTTGCCAAGGAGTGAGAGGTTTGGGGCAGTTATGGACTGTACCTCGGGAGCTCACAGAACACTGTCTCAGAGCTGACACCATCTCCAGCTGATAAAGTGTCAAATGAGATGGAACAGAAAGTGAGATCCATTTGAGGCGGCAGCTGACACCAGGCGGATGGATGCGAGGAGCAGAGAGGGGCGACGTGGTGGGCGGGGCTGCCCTGCCCCTTCCAGCTGGTGTCCTGGGACTTGGTAAGTAGAACAGAGCTTGTGTCACAGACAGACAATGCCATTTTCAGTCACCTAACAGACTAAGTGCTGAGTACTTTTGAACGTGTGAGCAATAGAATAGGGCTGTCTGACGGGTGGAATGCAATAAAGGGGTGTGTGTGAGTCTATAAAGAAGAGGTGTACTATTTTATGGCATTTTGGATACAAAGTAGCTTTGGCGACATGGAAACGACACTGGCTTCTAGGACTGGCTATACTTGTACGGGGTTCTAGACACCTATCTAGACACCTAGCTCCATGGAGGCATACCGTCTTAGCTCTGACGTTACCTCCATCATTCCAAAGATGAGAGACTAAAGTCACCTTTCTCAGACTTTAGTCTCTCATCTTTGGAATGATGGAGATAACGTCAGAGCTAAGAGGGACAGCTTCCCAATGCCCGTGCTTATTCATTTTTATATGACAAAACCGAGACATGGAGAGGAGTGATTTATGGAGCACCGTAGTGCTTTGTGGATTTACAGAGAAGTGGCCCAAGAATACTCAAGAATATTTATCTCATAAGTGGAACCTCAGTAGTGAAGACCTCTGCGTCCCACTGCAGGCAGAGACAACTCAGCAACATTGCCCCTTGTCGGAAGACTAGCAGAAATAACAACTGAGTTACAGAGCATGAAAGCACCCACCGAACCTGCCAAGCATCACAGAACATAGATGATGCTTCAGTATCTAGTAACGGTAAAGCTCGGTGATCTCTTCTCTGTTCAAAGTCAAGCACTTTGCCAAGGGGTACACCTAACAAAACTGGCTTATTCGAGCTGTTTCCATTTTTTTGCCTGATTTTGTTTCAGACAGTAAAATTCTATCTGCTCTGGTTTTGAGTACCCATATGATCCATCAAAAGGACTACCACATGACCACTGCACATGTTTTGCACGGACACAGCCATTTTTACATGGCCTTTCTGATGAGTTGCATGTCTGTTCATATACCCATTTTTCAGACGGAGACGCTGAGGGTCACAACTTACATAGAGCATGGGGGAAGTGACATGTGAAATCCCCCTTAAGCACTGCAAAGTCTTCTTCAGGCAGCTGCAAAGAGCACCTGGGTGCTAGGCTGATATCTAGGAGAAGGGAGAGAATCTTCAGTGTGACTCTTATAATGAAAGAGTTTCTTTGCTTCATCTATTTTTGCCTCTTTACAGCACATTTTTGTCAGGACCAGCTAAATAAGTGTTATACAATCTAGCACCTCTTGAGACCTCAGTGGCAAAAAGGCTATTGGGTAAGGAGGAGAGAATTTTCGAGTTCTCAGGAAAGAGTTTGTCACATATTCCTACTTGATCTTATTAGCACCTGTCACAGTGAAGTTGGTCCCTTGGTAATGTTTTCTTGGCTTTTTCAGTATTTGTCATCTCATTTCTATTGTTCTTGTGTTATTTTAATTATTCTTCATTCTTATTATTGGATTTTAATTTTCTGAACAGCCCCTGGGTGATGGTGGAGAATAATAAAATAGGTATAATGACAATGACTGCAAATAGTGGTATAGGGGGATATTGTGCTGCTCGTCATACCAATATTATTTAGATTATTAATAATGACACTAATAGTGGCAATAATAACAGTAGTTTTCAGAATATTTTAGAGAAATATTAACATGTGCACACTGACATATCTTGAGGTAAAGAGCGAAGAGGAAGAAGCTAAGTATGAACAATATCCCTCCCCTAAAGTAAGAGAAAACAACAAAACATAAGCACAGGGAATAGCAGGGAGTCACTGAAATAAACAGCACAATTAGGGCCATGAGTAAAAAGTCTTGGCTCTATATCTTACAAATGATGAGGTTCACTCCTTTAGGACAGGACCATGTCTCATTCCCTTCTGGGTCCCTCTACCTAGCACACCACCCTACACATACTTGGCCCACAATGTATGCTTGCTGAAAGGATGGAAGGCAGGGAGGCCAGGACACAGGAAGGCAGGCAGAAGGGAAGGACTCACTGAAAGAGAAAAAAATGTAAATCGAAGTCAGAAAGGAGCACGAGGTTGTACTGGAGCTTTCAGTGGATGTTATCAAATGTTCCAACTGCATTACAATGATAAAGGCTATTCAGCCACCCCAAAACCGGGTTTCTTTTCAGAGTGATCATTAAAAGGACAAGTCTCGGTTCACCCGGGTAGTCAGCTTCTGAGCTGGAGGGTGAGGTGATGGAATTACGGATGGGAAGTCACTGGATAATAGGTTTGTCCTCATCTTCCCTTGTCTCCCCCCTGCAGTGCCCCACCGCAGGGTCCCTTTGTTGTCACTAGTCTATGCCCAGCAGGGGTCTGCCACCAGTTGCTATTTTCAGCATACTTTCCAGTTGTCAGTAAGTTATCCAAAAAAAAAAATCTATTGATGTAGATGAAAGATGAAAAACAATGCTCATGACATATTCATAATATGATATAATTGGAAATTATTTTAATACTCAGCAATATGGGGATGTTAAAATAAATTATGGCATATCCATATGAAAAATTATTGGGCAGTTATTAAAATAACATTCTAGAGTAACTTTAATGACATGGGGACATAGAGTGATGTTAGATGTGGAAAAAAGCCAGGAAAGAAAAGTAGAAGGTAAGGTTCTTATTAGTGGAATAATCAAAGAGGAGGTTGGACTAGTAGAGTATAACACATCTTAAATGTCATAATAAAGGGATTGCGATTAAACTCATAAGAGATAAGGAAAACAGCAAAATTTCTACATAGAAGAGTAACATAGCTGTCAGCTGACATGAAAATATTTTCCTTTTCATTAAAGCAAAACTTTACTATTTGGTTTATAATTATATCCATCATGCTAATGTTATAAATTAATGAATGATTACCACAGTAATAATGCTAATGTAAAACATTATATTATACTAACAGAATCAATCATAAAGGAAACTGAAACACATCATTTGGAACTAATGACTAAAGCACATGAGACTTTAATTCTCATATGTATATGTATATGTTAGTTTGCAGTATAGATGAATATTACTAATTGACTTGATTCTTCTCAGAGGGTGCCTCTCTTTAATAAAAATTATAGCAAATGTTTTCTTTTCTCTCACTTTGCTTTCTATATAATCCATTGGTGTTTTAATGTTTTCAAGTTTTTAAAAAAATTTTGATGCAATTGATTATCAAACTTTGTTTCAAACATTGGGGTGTGTGTGTGTGTGTGTGTGTGTGTGTGTATTAGTACAGCCATTTTTTATATATGAGTATAAATAAAATAACATTTTAAAAGTAAAATGAATGCATATATGCATATGGAAAAATAGTATCACCAATGACCCTGACCATGTATGCTGGCAGAAAACAACAACCACCACATCTGCACAAGTAGGTGTCACTAAGAACTCCGTCAGTGCCCTGTAAGAATACAGGAAACTATTAATGCAAATTTGCTAGAATAACATGGCACCAGGTTTAAGATGATGAGACTGTGTACAAACAAAAAGACCTATGAAAATCAACACTGGGGAGGGACATTTTATCAAAATTACAATGGATAAATTGCCTTAAAATTCCCCAACTGAAATTTCACATTAAGGAAGCTGGTTGCTCTGTTTGACATGGACATTCTGTTTAAGGGGCAAGCCGACGATGCTGGGGAAGACAAGAGGGGCAGGGCAGAGTAGGACGGGAGGCAGAACCATGGGGAGGGCCCGAATGAACCAATGGCAGTGGGGACAGAAGGAACATGACGTGTTCTAGAGGTTTCCCAGGGTACAATGAACAGGGAAAGGGGCTGATTAGACACAGAGACTAGGAGTGAGGAGAGAAGCAGATATTTACAAAAACTCAGAAGTTTCCAGCTTGGAAAATTGGGTGAATGAATAACAAATTGGATTAATAAATAACAAAATGCAAGATGAGTTTTGCACTTTTTATTGTATTAAGAATTTGCTATAGCTTATCTCATGAATTCTCATGACAGCTCTCTGAAACAGGTTCTGTAATTATCTTCACTCTACAGACAAATAAATGGAGGCCCAGGGAGTTCATGTAAAATATGGCCATGATCCCTTGGCAGGAGTACTTGGATTTGGAAATGTATCCTATACTATGTACACGCGGACATCAGATGGACAAGCATATGCAAAGATAGAGGCACTGTGGGGAGGTCTGCAGAGGGTGCATCAAGGCACAGAACAGACCCCAACTGCCAGCACTCCCAGCCAAAAAAGCATTTCCTGAAGGAATTCTCCATCTCTGAGACTGTTGAACAGGCCCTTACATCTGTAAATGCAGTTTGGTGAACTCAGGCATGGGGTCCAGCCAGCCAGCTCCCTGCCAGTTGCTGTATTTCTTTGAGGAAGCTTTGCAGCCTACATCCAGAGCCAATTCTGTTCTGATTGCTCCCACTAAATCAAGAAGAAAATTGAAAAGATTGGCATACACATGCACAAGCCTATGTGGAAGTGTGGAAAGGTGATGATTAGAGCCCCCGGCCATGACCTTTATTTTCCATTAATGGACCTGGGTGAGTGGCAGTTGTGTCTGAAGCTGCATAAAATGAACTGAAATAAGAGGGATAAACAGAAACAGCCAAGGGCCTTTTCTAGAGAAATTTGGAATTTATTAAATAACATAAATGCAAGGAAATGCTCTGATCTCAGAAACAAATGGAAGATCAGCCTCAAAACTAAGCATTAGCCTACCAAACCAATAACTCAACTTAAAAGACTGAGTTATTTTATGAAAATAGGAGCTGATCTACATATCTTTGATCTACAAAAACTAGGTAAGTATAAGTAGACAGAGATCCACAATGCTTCTGGTTTTCCTTTGAGCCCTCTAAGTAGAGCAAAATTGAGGTCTAAAGATTGGATGTGAAGGAACAAAGGAAGTGCAGACAATGGGAGATGGGGTTGTAGGCCATGCAACATTTTAGAACCAACAGTCAGGTATGTTTATGAAATTATATATTTTTTCTGCATTGAAAAATTAAAAAGGAAAATATTCTATATTCTGAATCTGTAAAGCATTTCATGGATTAAAAAAAAAATGTAGTCCAGCAGTCTGGTCTAAGAAGCATTGGATAATAATACCCTAACTAAATAATGTTTCTGATATAACAAAAGTTTGTGAACTCTGACTAGGTTCTGGAACTGGCAGCAATCTCCCTGGAGACTGTTTTATTTCTGGGAGAAACCACTGACTTTAGTCAGTTTGCTGATCCTAGTAGAGTTCCTTGACATTTGCATTTTGCTCTCCATGAGGCACCCTAGGTCCATTCCTGGCTATTGCAGATCTTTTCTTTCTTCTTCCCATTCCCTCTTTTACTCTCTGAATATAGACGTTTCTTAAGGCTCAAGGATTTCATGCTCTTCTCTCCCTACTAGAACTCATGCCTGTTTAGGGCCCCACCCATATGACAATTACTACATAAACTTTAACTCCAATTTCATCTTCTCACACATATGCCCATGCCTTTATAGAGCATATGTTACCCCACCAGATGATTTTATTTAGCTTCCCCTTTCCCACCTCAAAATGTATCATGTTAATAACAAATGAGCTGAAGATATAAAAATGGCCGATAAGCATATGGAAAGTTGCTCAGCATCATTAGTCATTAGGGAAATGGAAATCAAAATCACAGGATTCCATTTCATGCTCACTAGGATGGTTATGATCAAACGTGTGGCGTTGTCAAGCATTGGCAAGGGTGTGGTAAAACCAAAACCTCATATATTGCTGGTAAAACGCGAAACAGGGAAGCCACTTTGGCAATCAGATTGGTAGTTCTTAAAAGTGTTAAACATAGAATCACCATATGACCTAGCAATTCCACTGAGAGTGTACTAGATCTGACAATTAAGTTCACAAACTCATCCTAGAAAAAGTGCTACACACCTCATTGCTGAGTATCACTACAGTCACCTTCAAAGTACTCCCCTTGGGGAGCTGTGCACTGACACCAGCACCTAGTCCACCCTTCAAAGCAATTTTGGAACTCTGGAATGGCCATCAGAGCTGTCATCTTACTACCCTTGATGTCCTGAATATCATCAAAATATCTTCCTTTCAATATTTCCTTTATCTTAAAGGTAAAGAAAAAGGTCATTGGGTGCAAATCAGGTGAGTAGGAAGGGTGTTCCAACACAGACAGTGCTTTGTGTACTGGCTAAAAACTCCCTCACAGACAGTGCCATGTGAGCTGGTGCATTGTTGTAATGCATGAGTTGTTGGTGAAAAGTTCAGGTCATTTTTGTCTAACTTTTTCACACAGCCCTTTCAGCACTTCCAGATAGTAAACTTGGTTGACTGTCCGGTTGGCACAACTTCATAATGAACATATCAAAGAAAGTTAGTTAGCAACATTGTTTCAACTCTTGATTTGGACTGATGGAAATGTTTTGGTCCTGGAGAATTGCCTGACTTCCATCGTGCACTTTGATGCTTTGTTTCAGAGTTATATTGGTACACCCATGTTTCATCACCAGTGATAACACGGCCCAAAACATCATCTTGCCTCTCCAAAAGGTCTTGGCAAATTTTGACTCAGCTTTTGTTCATTGGTGAGTTCTTTCGGGACCATTTTTGTGCACACCTTTCTTATATCAAGGTTTTCAATTAAGATTTTCCTAACTGTTTTTCTGTTGGTGTTTACTTGCTCTGCTATGCTTCTCACAGTCAGCTGATGATTTTGACACACAATTTGACAATTTTTGCAATGTTTTCATCAGTTTCACTCCTTACTGGTTGTTGCCTTGACCTCTCTTCATCAGTGATGCTTTCTCTCCCCTCAGAAAGATGTTTAATCCATTTGTACACTGCCATTTTCTTCATGGCATTATTCCCATAAACTTGGAGTAACATGTTCCTGATTTCACTTCCACTCTTGCCAAGTTTAAGAAGAAATTTAATGTTTGTTCATTGCTCTAATTCAAGCTCCAACATTCTTGCAATGACACACAAAATCATGCAACAACAATAATAAATGTCACTCAGCAAGACACAGCCATACATTGGCACAAACACAGCTGTGAGACACAGATATGCCGAGGTTATGAAACCATTTTTTTTATATTTCAGTTTTATTTTTATTTTACTTTATTTTATTTTATTCTATTTTTTTAATTAAATTTATTGGGGTGACATTGGTTAGCAAAAATTGCATAGGTTCCAGGTATATAGTACTTCATTGTCTATGTTTTGCATTGTGTTCTCACCACCCAGAGTAATTTCTCTCTCCATCACCATACATTTGAGTCCCCCTCCCTCCTTCTCCACCTCCCCTTTTGCTCTGGCAACTACTAAACTATTGTCTGTGTCCAATAATTTTTTTTCTATTTTGATTGTTTATTTATTCTGTTCTTTAGATTCCACATATAAATGAGACCATATGGTATTTGTCTTTCTCAGTCTGAATTATTTCACTTAGCATGATATCTTCTAGTTCCATCCATGTTGTTGCAAAAGGTAAGATTTTATTCTTCTTTATGGCTGAGTAATACTCCATTGTATAAATGTACCACAGCTTCTTTATCCAATCATTTATTGATGAGCATTTAGGTTGTTTCCATATGTTGGTTATTGTGAATAGTGCTACAATAAGCATAGGGGTGCATATTATTGTTTTCAAATTAGTGTCTTGGATTTGTTTGAATAAATACCCAGGAGTGGAATTGCTGGATCATAAGGTAGTTCAATTTTTAATTCTTTGAGGAACCCCCATACTGTTTTCCATAGTGGCTGGATGAATTTGCAGTCCCAGCAACAGTGCACAAGAGTTCCCCTTTGCCCACATCCCTGCCAACACTTGTTTTTGGTCCATTTATTGATGATAGCCATTCTGACAGGAGTGAGGTTGCATCTCACTGTGGTTTTGATTTGCAGCTCTCTGATGATTAGTGATGTTAAACATCTTTTCATATGTTTATTGGCCATCTGTATGTCCTCTTTGAAGAAATGTCTATTCAGGTCCTTCTTAATTGGGTTGTTTGTTTACTTGGTTGAATTGTATGTGTTTCTTATAAATTTGGAATATTAACCCTTTATCAGATGCCTCATTGGCAAATACTTTCTCCCATTGTGTAGAGTTTTTGTTTAGTTGATGGTTTCTTTTGCTGTTAAAAAAAAAAAAAAAAAAACTTTTTAGTCTGATGTAATGCCATCTGTTTATTTTTTCCTTTGTTTCCCTCACCTGAGAAGACATATCACTGAAGGTATTGCTAAGGATAATGTCTGAGACATTACTTCCTATATTTTCTTCCAGGAGTTTTATGGTTCCAGGTCTTATATTTAAGTCTTTAATCGATCTTGAGTTTATTTTTGTATATGGTATAAGAAGGTGGTCCAATTTCATGTGTTTTTGTTTTTTTGTTTGTTTGTTTCACATGTATATGTCTTTACCCCATTGTAAATTCTTGCTTCCTTTATCATAGATTAATTGGCCATATAGGCATGAATTTATTTCTGGACTCTATTCTGTTCCATTGATCTATGTGTCTGTTTTTATGCCACTACTGTGCTGTTTTGATAACTGTGGTCTTGCAGTATAATTTGATGTTGGGTAGCATGATTTCTCCAATTTTGTTCTTCTTTCTCAGGGTTGCTGTGGCTATTCTAGGTCTTTTATGGTTCCATATAAATTTTAGGATTATACATTCTATTTCTGTGAAGAATGCCATTGGTATTTTGATGAAAATTGCATTGAATCTATAGATTACTTTGAGTAGTAGGGATATTTTAACTATATTAATTCTTCCTATCCATGAGCACGGTATGTGTTTCCATTTATTTGTGTCTTCTTTGAATTCTCTCTTCAGTGTTATATAATTTTCTGAATACAGGTCTTTTTCTTCCTTGGTTAAATTTATTCCTAGGTTGTTTTGCTTTTTGATTTGGGGTTTTTCTTATGCAATGGGATTCTTTTCTTAATTTTGCCTTCTGCTAGCTTGTTATTGGTGTATAAAATGCAACTGATTTCTGGATATTGATTTTGTATCCTGTACTAAATTCATTTATCAGTTCCCATAATTTTAGGGTCAAATATTTTGGGTTCTCTATATATAGTATCATGTCATCTGCAAATAATGTTACTTTTATTTCTTTTCCTATTTGGATGCCTTTTATTTGTTTTTCTTGTTTGATTGCTGTGGCTAGGACTTCCAGTACTATGTTGAATAAGAGTGAGGACAGTGGGCATCCTTGTCTTTTTACTGATCTTAAG
This sequence comes from Lyroderma lyra, assembly GCA_004026885.1. NCBI lineage: Eukaryota > Metazoa > Chordata > Mammalia > Chiroptera > Megadermatidae > Lyroderma > Lyroderma lyra. The sequence goes on from PVJL010008363.1 coordinate 17,041, forward strand.
GAGAATGCTTTTAGCTTTCTCCATTGAGTATGATGTTAGCTGTGGGTTTATCATATATAGCCTTTATTAAATTGAGATATGTTCCTTCTATTCCTACTTCGTTGAGTGTTTTTATAATAAATGGCTACTAAATTTTGTCAAATACTTTTTCTGTGTCTATTAAAATAACCATATGATTTTTATTTTTCATTTTATTTATGTGATGTATCTTGTTCATTGATTTACATTTATCGAACCAACCTTCAATCCCAGAAATGAATCCCACCTGATCATGGTGTATGATTCTTTAAGTGTTTTGCCGAACTCAGTTTGCTAATATTTTCTTGAGAATTTTTGCATCTATGTTCATTAGAGGTAATAACTTACAGTTTTCTTTTTTTTTTGTAGTGTCTTTATCTGGTTTTGGAATCAGGGTGATGGTGCCCTCATAAAATGAGTTTGGGAGACTGCCCTGTTCCTGGATTTTTTGTAATACTTTGAGGAGTATAGGTGTTAATCCTTTTCTGAATGTTCCATAAAATTCACCTGTGAAGCCATCTAGTCCAGGATTTTTGTTTGTTGGGAGTTTGTAGATTGCTGGTTCAATTTCATTGTCAGTAATTGCCCTATTTACATTTTCTGTTTCTTCTTGATTTAACCTTGGAAGTTTGCATGTTTCTAAGAATCTATCCATTTCTTCAAATTGCCAAATTTGATGGTGAATAGTTGTTCAGAGTTTTTTCTTACAATTTCTTGTATTTCTGTGGGGTCTGGTGTCACTTCTCCTTTTTCATTTCTGATTTTATTTATATGGGTCCTCTCTCTGTTTTCTTGGGGATACTTCTTAATAGTTTGTCAATTTTGTTTATCTTTTCAAAGAACCAGCTCTTGGTTTCCTTTGATCTTTTGTATTGTCTTCTTAGTCTTAACTTTGTTTATTTCCATTCTGGCTTTTATTATTTCCTTCCTTGTGCTCATTTGGGGCTTTGTTTGTTGTTCTTCTTCCAGTTCCTTTAGGTGTAAGTTTAAACTGTTTATTTGAGATTTTTCTCATTTATTTAGGTAAGCCTGCATTGATATGAATTTTCCTCTCAGGACTGCTTTTGCTGTGTCCCATAGATTTTGGGTAGTTTTGTTTTCATTCTCATTTGTCTGAAGGTAACTTTTTATTTCTTCCTTAATCTCATTGTTGACCCATTTATTGTTTAATAGCATATTTTTTAGCCTCCATGTGTTTGTGTGTTTTTCAGGTTTTTTTTTTATTGTTTTGTTTTTGTAATTGATTTCTAGTTTTATACTGTTGTGGTAAGCGAGGGTGCTTGATATGATTTCAATTCTCTTAAATTTATTAAGGCTTGTTTTGTGGTCTAACATGTGGTCTATCTTGGACAATGTTCCATGTGAATTTGAAAAAAAATGTCTATTCTGCTGCTTAGAGATATAATGCTCCAAAAATATCAATTAAATCCATCTGTTCTAGCATGTCATTTAAGGCCACTGCAGCTGTGTTCGTTTTCTGTCTGGAAGATCTGTCCACTGGTGTCAGTGGGTGTGAAAGTCCCCTACTATGATTGTGTTGCTGTTAATGTCTGCCTTTATGTCAGTCAATATTTGCTTTATATATTTGGGTGCTCCAAGGTTACAAAACCTAGTTGTTTGTACAGTGCTGCCAACATGAACACATGGTGGCAAGTCTGCGAACTTAAAAAACTTGTACATGAATGTTCATAGCAGCATTATTAATGATATCCAGAAAATGGAAATAGTACAAAACTTCATCATCTGATAAATGGATAACTAAAATGCACCATATCCATATAATGGAATATTATTCAGCCAAAAAGGGAATGAAGCACTGATTCATGATACAACATGTATAAGTCTTGAAAACATTATGCTAAATGAATGAAGCCAGATACAAAAGGCCACATATTGAATGATTCCATGTATATTAAGTGTCCAGAATAGGAAAATATATGGTTGCCAGGGTCTAGGAAAAGGGAAATGAAAAGTGATTGCTAATGACTACAGGGTTTCTTTTGGGCATGATAAAATGTTCTGGAACTAGTGGTGATGATTACACAACTTTGTGAATATACTAAAACAAACAGAATTGCATACTTTAAAAGGATACAATTTATAGTATGTGAGTTATATCTTAATTGTAAATAAACTAATATACCTAGAAAACTAACTTGTTTTCACAAAACAACTTTTTCAACAACCCATCTTTAATACTGACTTCCCATCACCTCAGGCACCCAGATGCCTGAGTTCACCTCATCAGTATTTATTTAACATCCACTGTGTGTAGGTGCCCCTAATATTAGCTAACACTCACTCATTTTTCAGCCCATTTCGGGTGTTCTGTGATGTACTTTATACATATTTACTCATTTAGTGTTCATAACACCCCCTTCTCAGCAGATAAAATACTCAGGGCAAAGAGGTTAAGTAATCGCCTAAAGCCACACTGCTTGTAAATGCCAGAACATTTCAGATTTTCAATCCATACAGTCTGACTTCTAAATTGATACTTTTTATCATTACACTCTATTACCTGACTGTATACTACATTACCCTCCACCTGTTCCATTATCTGCCACTATCCTAATGTATACCTGAAGAAGGAGCCTAGTTGAGTGACACGCTCAGTGTGTGTTTGGTACTATTACTGTTGTTATTGTTATAGAACCACCCTCATGTCTCCCTTAGGCAAAGTGGTATCAGAGATGGCCCCTGCTCTCATGGGGCTTGCTTTCTAATGAACATGTCCACAAAGAGCTACACACAGAGATGTAACAGGTAGTAGGTGTTATATGCTGTAGAAGAGCAGAGAAGATAGAATGAATGCACTCATGTTGAGGAGTCAGAAAGATAATGATTGTGGTTACATGGAAACTGGGCTTGGTACAAGGGCTGATTTCAGCAGTTAGGTTGCAGAATGGGTCCAGGAGAACACTGTCCTCTCACATGGATCTTGCACAACCCTGAGACTTGGGATAGCTTCTTGGCTCCAGACTTTCTCTCTAGTCTACGATCTATCTTACAGACATTTGCCAGACTGATTTTCCTTAGATGTTGTTGAAAATCTGTCTTCCTTTGAACAAAAACCATAAAGGGTTGCCTGTTCCCTTTCATACTTAGTATAAACTCCTTTCCCTGGTGTGTTTATAAGTTGGCCCCTGGGACTTCTCTAATTAGCTGCAGTATGCTGACCTTACTAGTTCACAAACAAGTCTCTACAGTTTGCTGCCCCCTTATTTTGAAAGCATATGAAAAGCCAAATTTGTAACTGTCTTCTAGCAACACTTAGCATGCATTTGATGTCCTGGCTTTACCTTAATTTCCCACTCTTATATTAGTTCCCATCACTATTTTTGAGCTATTTAAAATATATTTGATCTTGATATACCCTATATGTTACTAGAAGAGGTTGGGGTGGGGTTCTATATAAATTGACTGCTTTGGAAATCAGATGCTCCAGGAGGACCATGAAATTTATCTTCATAAGAGCACTCTGCTTTTTTTTATTTTATTTTATTTTATTTTATTTTTTAGGAAAAGGCCTTGATAGGCTCTTTAGGGGGATGAAAGGCAAAGCCCCCAAGAGTATAGACTGAAGGAAGAATAAAGACAGAAGAGTCAAGCTGCTCTGTCTAATAGAGTAAGAGGAATTTAGGGGTTGGCCAGGTGACATGGGAATCAGGTTTAAGAGTAATGGAGCAGTGGATTCTTGGGAGATAGAAGTGGGACTAGTAACAAAGCAAAAGACTAAGGCTTGGGTGGAATGGCCACCAAGAAATTTCTAGAATCAGGGGTAGTTCAGAAATTATTAAGACTGTGATGTCTGGTATTCAATTCAACTTGTTTTCTGTTCTGGGCCATGCTATCACTCTCCAGACCCAGCAAGTTTTCAGTAAAAGCCTGTCACTCACAGTAGTGCTGGGCTAGAGAAAAAGGTTGTTGTCCTGCAGAAGACAAGTGATGCCAATAAGGTGGCAGTCACAGAATCCAAGAGAGAGAGATGCTGGGAGAGAATGAGAACAAGTAGCCTTTAGTGTAAACCAAGGCCGGCATTTATGTGTGTGGCTTCCTTTTCCTTTAAACATAAGACAAGAAGGAGAACCTTGAAAAGTCACCAGAGAGACTAGTAGTTGCCAAAGATAAGGTCAGTAAAGAGGTCACATAGTAGATAAGTTTGCTCCATGTTTTATAAGCTGCCCTACATTCTTTCCAGCAGAAGGCAGAATGGAAAAGAACACTACCCCTCTGCATATATTCATTTAATTCCTCTTTTCTTGAATGGTGCTACCTTTTACTGTCTAAAATCCTGTCTTCTTTAGGGCCTGAGATCAATCCACTTTCTCCAGGAAGGAGTTTCTGATGCTTTCCCTCCCATTTCTTCCTCTGGTTTCTCTTAGAGTAGTTTTCAGAGTGTGATCTTCAAGGCCTGTAGCAGCAGCCTCACCTGAAAATTCATTAGTAATACAAACCCTCAGTCCTACACCAGACCCATTGAATCTAGGGGTGGAGTTCAGCAATAGGTATCTAACAAGTGCATTAGAATAATCTGGAGAGCTTGTGAGACACCTATTGCTGAGCCCCACCCCTAGATTCAATGGGTCTGGTGTAGGACTGGATTCAATGCAGGGACCAGAGGCACCTTGTTGGAGTGGCTGTCGCATCATATCTCTTTAGCTCAAAGCCATCCGATTGAGTTCGCACCTCACTCCTAGCAAAACCCAAATATTCATAATGGCCTTCAAAGCCTTACATATATATCAAGTCCCCCTTTACCTCCCTAACCTCATTTGCCACACCCCACACTCCTCCTGTCACTCACTCCACTCCAGTCACTGAGGCTAATGATGAAGGAGGGTGCCAGGCTTGCTTCGGCCTCAGCACCTTTCTTGGGACTGCTTTCTCCGCCTGGCACACTCCTCCCAAGTTGCCTGCATGGCTCATCTCCTCATCCACTTCAAGCCATTTTTTCTGTGAAGCCTGGTCACCCTACTTGTAAGTCAGTTCGCCTTCACCAAGACCAGTCACTCTTATTTTCTGATCTACTTCTCATAGGATTTATCTGCATAGAATATTGTATATATTTCACTTCCTTAAACTTTATATTGTTTGTCTCAACCTGCTAGAATGTAAGCACCAAGAAAACAGAGATCTTACTTCATGCTTTCTTATTTTGTTCATTGATACTGTACTTAATTTATATGCTGATGAGTATTCAATAAATATTTAGTGAATGTGTACATTTAGCATTTATTTTCTGACTTCCTTTGTTAATGAACTATTGTACCCATTGTAGTCTTTGTTGCTAACTAGTCTGTAAACTCCGTGAAAAGAGACCCCCTCCACCGGCTTGGATGTCTGACGTTCCCACTGTGCCTCGTGCCATGCTGAGGATTTAGAGAGCACAAGATACTCCTTGAACTAGGTCTGACTATGTTATCCCCTGGACTAGAGATTCAAGATGGAACCCATGCAATGCTCCATAAACATCCAGAGACCCCTCCCTACATCCAACACAGAGTTCCAAGTTCTAAGCCTGCCTCCTCTTCCTTGGCCAGCCATAATTCCCAGTAATTTCCCCTGACATGCAAAGAACCTACCTCTCACTAGCTGCTCTCTCCATCCCCAGGCTGTGCCTGCTCAGGCAGCCTCCATCTGTCCCTCACCTGAGTTCCAGGAACCCAACATGATAGCTGAGCTCTATAATTTATTAGAGCCTTTCTGCTGGGCCTTTTCTTTCTTTCTTCCTTTTTCCTGGGCACCACTGGTACACAGGCCTTAGTCAGCACCGTGAGAGAGGCTGCAGGTGTTTGAAATACCCCCAAATGGAGGTAATCTGGGCTAAGATAAGCAATTTGAGATTCTGGAACATACTGTACAGAGAGAAAAAGTATTTATTACTTTCAATAGCATCCTGGAAGCTCTTCACTACTCTTCCTATTTGCATTTGCCTGAATATATAGAAAAAAATATCATTTTTTTTCTTTGAAGAAATATGTACATGAGTCGAGAGTAAGAGCTTCTGAGAGGGGGGCCAGACAGCACGCATGAGTTGCCTTCTCAAACCTCAGTAGGCAATATGTGTTTTTAATAATCATCTGGTGATTAACAGCTGTGATTCAAAACCTTTCATTTGGAAAAAAATAATAATATAATTTTACTTCTTGATGCCAGGATCCAGATGGGCAGCCAAAGAGAGAAGCCTCCAGCTATGGATCAGAGGAGTAGGAAAGGTGAGGTCCACCGGCTCCCTCATCACCCTGCAGCTGGCACAACATCTGGACAGGAGAACAAAGCAATGTCCTAGACACCTGTGCCCCCCCGACTTGTCCACTTAGCACTAATTACAGTATTGGTTTGTAATCTCTGCTATAAAAAGTACACTTCTTCCCGTCACTGACTGCTCTAAATGACCTCTTTAAAAATGATGCACTGTCTGATAAATAATGTCAAACTGGGAAATGTTTTTGAGATATCACATGACCATTAATTCTTTATTTGATTCAAAGAAATTGCATTGGCCTTAGGCCTTCTTGCTACTTGCTACCACCAACTCAACCACCCCTTCCCCCAGCCACTGCTGATTTCTGTTACCTCAGGGTCAATAAAGAGAAAACCACCTTTCAGTAGTGTATCATTCTGCCCATAACAGAAATATTCAGTATCTTCACAAAGCACACACACACACACACACACTTTGCTGAAGATATCAGAGGAAGGGAAACAAGATAAAAGAGGAGGATGACATGAAGCAAATGATCTGGATAGATTTATACTACATTTTTCATTCAGTCCACTGTGTGGGCTGCTAGAGGCTTGGGTGTGATGGCTAGAGTTTATCTGCTTGGCTGAAACCATTTGAAACTTGACATGGATTTGAGAGCTCTGTTATTGTTCACATGGAAAGAAAGGGAGGAAGGATTTAGGGAAGAGAGAAAGGGAAGGACAAAAGGAGGAGAGAAGAAAGAAAGAGTAGGAGTGGTCTTTTGTAACCTACCATATTTATTCCTGTTTTCATTTGTTATATGTTTCACACAAACCTATCATGAGGCAGATACCTTATGCCATCATGGAGAAGGCTGACTTCTTGTCCATCAGCTATGTGATCTCCATCACTTGAGTGGAAGAGAATCAGTGGTAATGATTCTTGGCTCGTTATGATTCTATACATCACCAGGAATAATGGCAGAGCTGCAGATGCCTTTCTAATTCTGCTTTAAGGGTCTTAATATTTTAATGGTTGCCATTGCAGGCAAGCTTAAAATGCCACTGCATTATATGAATGACAGAAGATGATGCTTCATAACGTTCAATGGCCAGACTCTGAAAAGAAGATTTGGGTATTTCTAAGTTGTAAAATGGAAAGTATTCTTTCAAAGTGAAGATCAGTAAAACTGGATTCCAGTTTCAGATCTGCCATTACATAGCTATTTGACCCTGGGTGGGTGTCAATTCTTCTCTCTGGACTGAGAGGTTTATCTTCTGAAATATTAAAAAATAGTCATGAATGTACTGTATATTGGCATTTTGAGAGAGTAATAATATAAATTGTAGTCAAGAGTTGAAATCTGCTTTCCCCTCTTTATTAACCAACTGTGACACTTCAGATATTTTATTTAAACTTTCTGGGTCATCATTTCTTCACTGGAAAAATTAGAAATTAAAGGTCAACAGTGTAGATATTTTGATTGTGTGATGCCAACAATAAACCAAGAAGAGTTGATACTTCAGATCAGTAAATCATAATGGGAGAGAATAAATAGTTCTGATGGTCTTGAGAGGTCTCTGTTGGGTACCTATTCACCACAGCTGTGATCCTCCCACTGTCTAGTGGCCCTGAAGCTCTCTCCAAATTTGTTGAAACTAAACCATATGAGTCCAACATCTTACTGCAACCATCCCTATAAACCTCCTCACCAGTAGTACCTATTAGGAAGTAGGAAATAAAACACCAACATAAGCATCTTCTCTTTCATCGGTAGGTTATCCCTCACCTTTCTCCTTCACTCTCTGGAAGGGTTACTCAAGATCTTGAACACTGTATATTTCTAAATTAAAATATGGACTGAATTATTTACATGTTTAAAGAGTGATTTTGGAATCTTGCTCTATAATAACAAGTCCATACAAAAGGAATCTCAACAAAGTTTTAGCAGTCAAGCAGTGGCATGTTGTCATTTTGCATGCCAGTTTCCTCTTATTGATTGTTTGTGGGGAGAAAATGACTGGCTAGAGATCCTGAATACATACCCATCTAAGTGTAATGAGCTGGTTTGCATGTCTAGAACCTTGGGTAATACCATTTAAGCACCAAGTAGTACTGACACAATTGAGACCAGACGATTTCAAAACTAATGAGAGTAATTATTATTTATTAATGCATCTATTATTATTTAGTAGACATTGTATGCAAAGCATTGTGTTTGGTGCTTTATTAGCATTACTATCTTTAATCTTCACAACAACCTCAGAGAGAGGCAATGTAATCCTCATTGTACAGATTAGGAGACTGAAAGCTAGGTTAGGGAAGTTCAATAACTTACCTAGAGTCACACAACTCCGTGGTAGATGGAGATGGGACTCGGATCCAGGCATACTTGACTCCAAAGCCAGTGCTCTTAGCCATTATGCATATTTAATCCTTATTATGCACTTATGATGCCAGCTAATATGCTACATCTATTAGAAACTTCTCATTTTATGACCACAAAAATCTAATGAGGAAAGAATTATTATCTCCATGTCATAGATGGGAAAACTAAGACTCAGAAAGTTAAGGTACCTTTCCCAAGACTATCAAGTCAGAAGCTAGAGGAGTGAGCAATCTATCCCACGTATTTTTGCCCTAAAAGTTACTGAGCTAAGATGAAATTTGAGAGAGGCCAGGCTAGCGTCATAATATAAGGGAAAGAGAAAACCTGTAGTCTCGTGGGTGAGAATAGCGGTTCTGTAGCTAATTATCTGAGTTACTCTGGTTTCCCAGGGTCACTTAGCCTAATTGGGTGGGAGGATTTTTTTCAGAGTGGTAACCACATTATATGTTTAAAAAGATATGTTCTATTGTTCTTTCAATTATTGATTTAAGTGCAATAATTTTCCATAGAAAAGAAAAACATTCTCCATTAACCTTAAAGAGGGAAATATTTCTATGTACAAACAAGGATAAAAAAGATGATAATTATTATTTAAGTACTGACAATGGACCAAACACTCATCTAAGTGCTCTACTCATTTAACCCTCATAAAAACTCTGTAAAGTGGGTACTTCTTATCACCCTTATTTTATCAATAAGATAATAGTGGCAAAGAGATTAAGTAATTTACCCATGATCTCATACATGGTAAGCAATAGAGAAGGGACTAGAAATCAGGCAGCCTATGTCACAGTCCATAATTTTAACCACTAAACTGTACTGCCTCTAGAGTCAAAGTGGTTCATTATCCTAATCTACCTGGTGCTAAATTGAACTGGGTTTGCAGAAAGATGTGGAAAGTGTTCAAGCTTAGATGTTAGGCAAAGTAAGATTTCAATTTCAACATTGCCACCTTCCCTTGCCTCCATATCAGTGTAAAAATCCAGTCTGACTTCTTTCCCCTCAATTCTTCATCACCTTCAATGCATATCTGTTCAATAAGTGAATGATTTTTGGGGGGGCTGGGGGGAGCCAGCCTTACGAACTATGTATGTCTGACTCCAAAACCCAAAATCTTTGTTTTCAGGAGTACCTTAAGAATAAATTAATACAGAACTGTTCAAACCTATGGATTCTCCAGGTAGCATAAGCAAAGAGATTGAGAGATAAGAGAAGACAAACAGATAAATATAGATATAGATATAGATATAGATATAGATATAGATATATACAAGGTGTATGGCCTTTATGACTCTCCATGGATTTCTCCATAAATTTGAGATCACATTGTCACATGTGCTTGTCATGGGAATTACAGCATTTAGGACACTGCCTGACATGATGTAGGCATACAAGAATTGGTAACTTCTCAATAGTCTTTCTAAAAAACTGACAACTGAAGCAGTAGTATCTGTAGCATGTGTCGGTCATCTACTTTTTGGAATCATTGCTTCTTTACTCTAATGAAGCACCCACTGAAATATCAGGGTGGTAGGCCTGTTTCCTTCCAAAGGTTTTTAAGAAAACTTACAGCAAAAATATACTCAAGGTGAGCATGAACATCAGTAGGAATGACACCTTGCAAAAAAAGAAAAGTCCACCATCAGGGCACACGCGGTACAAAGTAATTTTCCTGTTAGTTGCAATTTGCACCTTTATGAGTGTCTCCAAAAACTGAAGCTATTGTTACTTTTCCACTTACAAGTAGATCTTGGAGAGTGAATTTCCCAGTGGGGGTAACACATGATCATTTGGCTGCTCAACCTCCATTAGCATTGATGGAGCACAACAGAACACTTAAAGTAAACAACATTCCCCTGGCCTCCATAAATGCCTCCATACTTACCAAATAAGTATCTTGGGATCCCAGATATGAAACAGCTTTTGGTTGAGTTTCTACAGCACTTAAAGGACCATCCAGAACGTATCATTTCTCAGACTTGGTCCTCCTAAGGCAATGACCCCTCTACCGTATTTAGCCTACAGCTATATGATCCTCCTGCTTCTATTATAAGCACCTCCCATGTGACCGCTGCATGCTTTATTGCAGCTGGCACTGCTTTGGGTTATTAGAAACCCTATCTTTACCTTTCTCCCTAAATGTTCTTCCTCACATTATGCATCTGGCAAGGCCAAACAGCGGCTTCTCCAGGATGACACTGCATGATTTCCCCTAAATTCAAAAGCAAATGGCCGACTTCTGCTTCTGGCCAACATGGAGCAACAGACACCAGATTACCCACCCATCTGAAATAACAGAAACAAGACAGACAAAAATACACAGGACAGTGGTTTTCAAGACACTCAGTAGGGTTCAGGGGGGCCAGGCTTCGCCATTCTCACTGCCACAGCCTGGGGTTCAAACCCTGCTCAGGGAACCAACCAAAATAAATAAATGAATAAGTAAATAAGTAAATAAATAAATAAATAAAAAGACACTCAGCATGAGGCAGTTAAAGAGTGACCCCTGAGAGATGAAAAAAAAAAAAAAATTAGGTGAGCCTTACAATTGCCCTAGCTGCCTGGAGAGAGCATCCAACCACAATCCAGCAGAGAGGGGTAATCAGGCAGGGCCCAGAGGACTCCCTGAACTGAGCAGCTGAGAGACCAGCGAAAGAAAGGCAGTTAGAATTCTTAGAACAGAATACCAGGTGGAAGGAGAGACCTGCACAGGAAGAGAACTCCAGACTGTTAGAGGGGTCCCTTGAGTATTCAGCAGAATAGTCATTGCATGTGCTTGATGAAACTACCAAAGTCTGGAGAAAGAAACATCCAGAGGATTGGAGAGGGTGGTGTCCAGCACTCACACAGGGTCAGGAATAGTGCCTGTTTCTCACCCTCCTGAAAAACCTAGAATTTGTGAGGTCCTGAGTTGAGTACTCCCAAGTATCTTGCTTCAGTAGTAAGGTCCCCAATACTAAACATTGCACTGCTCTTACCTAACCAATCTTAAAAATACAATGCAAAAGAAATGAAATTTGTAAGCAAAACACTCTCATAAAGAAACATGTAAACCCAGGTGGCTTCACTGGTTGAGTTTCACCAGCATTTAAGGAAAAAATGTTACCAACTACATACAAAGTCTTCCAGAATGTTGAAGATAAGGGAATAATTCCCAGTTCTTTCTATGATCCCAGCATAGCCTGACAAGAAAATTATAGAGACTTTCACAAAATAAAATTACAGATCAATCTCTTTCATGAATATATATATAAATATTCTAAACAAAATTTTAGTAAATTGAATTCAACAATATATAAAAAGAATACATCAAGACCATATAAGTTCTATCCTAAGAAAATAAGGTTGGTTTAATATTTTTAAAAATCAGATCAGTGTAATTCACAATATTAACAAACTAATATAAGAAAAGCATGTAATTATCTGAATATACAGAGAAAAAAAAGCATTTTACCAAGTCTAACAATTATTCCTGATTATAAAAGGGAAAAACCCTTTCAAATTAGATAGAGAATTTCCTCACTCTGATAAAGAACTTCTATCAAAATTTGATAGCTATCAGCACATCTAAAAGTAAAAGACATTTCCCCTGTAAAACCAGAAGCAGAACAGGTATGTCTGCTTATGTGATTTTTATTCAACATTGTGCTAGAGGTTCTAGCCAATGCAATAAGGAAAGAAGAAATAAAAGGCATCCAGATTGGCAAGAAAGATGTAAAACTGTTATTTTATAAATGATATGATTTTTATTTTAGCATATCTGATTAAGTCAACAAAAAAGCTACTAGAACTGAGTGCAACAGTATTGCAAGATAATATATTCTATAAAAATCAATTGAATTTCTATATACTGGTAACACATAATCTAAAATTTGAATGAAAAAACAATGCTATTCAACAAAGGCATTGGAAACTTAAATATTTAGGGGTAACTCTGTCAAATAATAATCAAGACCCATACATTGAAAACTATAAAACATCACTGAAGGTAATTAAAGGAAATCTGGATAAAAAATAGATATTGAGCTAATCAGTCACAAGACTCATTATTGTTAAAATGAAATAATTTTTCTCAAAATTAATCTATAGATTTAAAACAATCTCAATCCAAATAATAATATTTTTATTAGAAAAATAAAAGTAGAAATTGACAAGCTAATTTAAAATCTATATGAAAATGCCAAACATACATAATAACTAAAACAATTTTGAAAAAGAAATACAAAGCTATGGGCTGAACACTACCTGGTTTGAAACTTTATTATAAAGCTACAGCAAATAAAACTGTGTAGTGTTAGCATAAAGATAGAAGAAAAGATTAATGGAACAAAATGGAGTCCAGAAATTGACCCACAGTTGTCAGAACAAATGATTTTTTTTTAAATGGAAGTGCTAAAGCAATTCAATGGAGAAAAAATACAATCTTTTCTACAATTGGTGTTGAAAGAATTAGATATCCATAGGTAAATATAAAAGTTTCAATCTATGCTTTTCACCATATACATTCCAACTCTAGATGGATCAAAGACTTAAATGGAAAATAGAAAAGGCATTAAGAGAGAATCTTTGTGACCTTGAATTAGGCAATAATTTCTGAGGTGTGATACCTAAAACACAATCTATAAAAAAAATAACAAATTGGACTTCATCACAATTGAAAAGTTCTGCTCTTTTAAGGGAACTATTAGAAAAATATAAGCCACAGACTAGGAAAACTATTTTAAATCATATAATCTGAACACACACACACACACACACACACACACACACACATACACATTCAGAAAAATTAAAAACTTTCAAATATCAATAATATAAATAAAACAACCCAATAAAAATTGCTAAAAGATTTGAACAGATATTTCACCAAAGAATATCTACCATTAGTAAATAAGCACACAAAATACACTGAATAGTATTAGTCATTAGGAAAATTTAAATAAAAACCACATTGAGATACCACTACAACACTATTAAAATAGCTATAATTAAAATTCCAAATGTCAAGAATAAGGAGGGACTAAAATTTTCATAAACTGCTAGTGGGAATGTGAAATGGTATAACCATTTTATAAAATAGTTTGGCAATTTCATAAAGACTTAAACATACACTTAATATATAATCAAGCAATTTTATTCCTAGATACTTACTCAAGAAAAATAAAACTATATGACTATACAAAGACTTGTTTATGAATGCTCATTGCAGCTTTACTTTTACTAAACAAAAACCAGAAACAAACCAAATGTTCAACAATATGTGAATGGATAAGCAATTTGTTGCACATTCTTACCATGAAATACTATTCAATAATATAAGAATTAAGTGTTTGGGAAACACAAGATGAATAAACTCTCAAAATAATTATGCTTAGTAAAAGAAATCAGGCAAAAAGCAAATACATACTGTGTGATTCCAAATATCTAAAACTCTAGAAAATGAAAATTAATTTATGGTGAGAGAAATGGGATCATTAGTGGTGTGGGTGGGGAGAGAGATGACAGAAAAGAGGTTCTGTTCACTATCTGACCTGTGGTAATTAACCTTCAACAAAATTCGTGAGTGCACAGGTACATCAAAACTTCAAATTTCACACTATTTCGTTGTATATTAATTTGTGTATAGTTTATTGTATCAGTTATGCCTCATAAAGTTGTTAAAGACGTATAAAATAGCAAAAAATAATGGTGAAAGAAATAGTCTGAAATGCTAAAAAAATACCTTTTCACCTATTTATCTTATATACACCTTTGGTCTCAGATTTTTTTCTTTTTGTGCAATCTATGCATATTGACTTACCTTTGGAAAGTATCGCTGGATTTATTAAACAAGGAATTTATGGCTTCCTTGATTCAATTTTGCTATACCTAATAGGAATAGGGATTCTGTAACTACCTCCCTCTCGGCATTGCCTCTTTCCCTAGTGCGAACTTATCCTTTAAACAAAACTGCATTTACTGTTCACATAATATGCAGGGTACTCCTAATAGCATCTGTGGTGGGTCAAATTGGGTTATGATGTTCAAGCCTAACCCTGGCACCTGTTTATGTGACCTTGTTTGGATAAAGGGTCTGTTCAGACATAATCCAGTTAAGATGTGCTGTGTGTGTGTGTGTGTGTTCCTACAAAATTCATGTGTTGAAGTCCCAACCTCTAGTACCTCAGAATGTGACTGTCTTTGCAGATCAGACCTTTAAAAAGGCGATTAAGTTAAAATGAGGCTGTTAGGGTGGGTCCAGATGCAATCTGACTATTGTCCTTATAAGGAAAAGAAATTTAGATACACACAAAGCCACCAGGGACACGCACACAAAGGAAAGACCATGTAAAGACACAGTGAGAATGTGGCCATCTACAAGCCAAGGGAAGAGGCTTCACCAGAAGCCAATCTTCAGACAGCCCTGATCTTTGGTCATATTGGATTGGGGTGGTCTCTAAAATTATTAGATGAACTCATAGGATGGAGAACACTAGGTGAAGATGGAAGCAGATACTGTAAAGGCATGTCTATAAACCAAGGAAAAGCAAGGATTGCTGGCAGCCACCAGAAGGTGAAGCGAAGGTTTGAACAGAAGCTTCCTGAAGGTCTTCGGAAGGAAGCAACCCTGCTAGCACCTTCATTTTGGATTTCCAGCCTCTGGCACTGTGAGAAAATAAATTTCTGTTGTTCTAAATGTCCCAGTGCGTGGTAATTTGTTAACAGCAGCCCAATTTAGCAGGGTCTCCACCTATGCACTTACAGACTACATTTCCCAGGCTTCCTGTAGTAGTGTAGTCATGTGATTAAGTTGGAGTCAATGGTATATAAGCAAAAGAAACATGCATTGCTTGCCTTACATTCTCCCTTCTTCCCTACCAACTGGGAATTGGTGATACTGGAACAATCATGGAAAACAAACAATGGAGGTCACAGAGTCACTGTGTGCCTTTGGCTTACTTACTTCTGAGCTGTCAAGTGACAGAAATAGAATCCTTTCTTAGTTAAGACATTGTGTTTGGGGGTGGCCTGTTCCCTACCTAATAACCATCCTTTTCTCTGTCTTATAAGCTCCTAGAAGCCAGTGTTTGTTGTGAATCTTCCTGAAGCACCTAGCATAATTCCATGTATAAACAGGTCTTGCGTCTTTATTTTAGCATCAAAAAAGCATCCATTAAGCCAGTGTGATTCTAAGAAAGCTTCAGCTTGAAAAATTAAGGAACTAATGTCAATAAATGTAAATCAAGTGAAACCTCAAACCACAAAACTTTGTTTCTTGGCCAAAAGAAATAGCAAAGGCTGTGAAAGTTGGCCCTGTCTCTGCAGAGGGACAGAGCAATGTGGTATCAAATGTCTCAGAGACATCACAGGGTGGCAAGGCCTAGAGTGGATTAGAGAAAGACACCTCTGTGTGAAGATATACACTATATGCCTTACAGCTGTGCTACTCCTAGTGGTAGCATTTGCTTTATCTATGACATCACACATTTTAATTGATTCTCAAATGAAGGGAGCAGGCCTGAGTAAGGAAAACATGCAGAAAGGAAGAGAGAAATGTTTTTCAGAGACATGAAAAAGAATGAATTGGACCTAGAGAAGCTGAAAATCACTTGAGACACGATAGCTCCTGGTGGCAGGAAGTGTTAATGAGGCATTTAACATTTGGACTTTGCTTAATAGCTGAGGCTAAGTTGAGACAGACTAGGCTGAACCATGTAGACAGGAAGAGGACAATAAAGTAAATGGTTAAAAACAGAACTTTATCATGGTTAAGTGACAACAATACCCTTTTGTTCGTAGCTGGATTGCAATCTCTCTCTCTCTTTCTCTCTCTCTCTCTCTCTCTCTCTCTCTCTCTCTCTCTCTCGTTCTCTCTCTCTCACTCGCTCGCCTGTATGGCATTGTATAGTTTATTTTTAGAGCATGTACTTGACTATTTTCTATTTTATTGCTTTAAAAATTTCCATTTCTTTGTAATTACACACCCAGTGTGTAGCATGACATCATTGTTTTTCCATACCAAGACAGATTTAATTCCTAGCCTTGTGCTGTTCTAAAGAGGCACCTGGCAGCAACGGGGGATGAGATGGAATACTGTGGAAACATACACAACCAGAACTTGCTTAAACCTTCACCTGCTGGTCAACCTTGGCCCTGACCCTGCCATTCATGGACACTCCACTGCAGTCAAACCACACTGCCCAGTATTCTGCAGAGGAGCTAATGTGCTTCTGTTTTTCTTTTCCCCTTCCTCCCTCCCTCCCTCCCTTCCTTCCTCCCTTCCTTCCTTGATGAAGTCATTATTATTTCTTTCTTTCCAATTTTCACTTGTATTTATCATACCAGTCAAATATATTCACTACAGAAAAAATTGGAGAAGGAGGAAGAAAGAAGAGAAGGAAGAGGCAGAGAAGGAAGAAAGACAGAAGTCCTTCACTAATATGCCATCAATTATGTGCAATTACTCATATTTTGTGTTATATGCATGTGTATACACGAGGGCTGTCCAGAAAGTATCCAGCCACGTAATAAGAAAAACAGAGGCACTTAGGGCTGGGTTTTTTCTGGACAGCCCTCATAGATGTAATGATCTCTACATGATATGTGCATATGTGTGTGTGCATATATACACACATGCAAATGCACACACACGAACATATAAAATATTTGTCCTAACACAGCACAAACTCTCCCCTTCGAGCAGTCTATGTGTCTTTATTTGGGAGGATATTTTGAAGGCAAAAATGTCGAGAAAAGACAACAAATGTTACACATGGATAAACTGCTCTATAAAATTCCAATGGAGGCATTGTTTTTATATCTGAAAAGGTGAGAGTGGCACAATGAAGGAAGAGGACGGAGGCCTTGGAGAGAAGGGAATCAGCGAAGTGGCCAGAAGCACTCTTTGATGTGGAGGTGGGAAAAGGATACCCAGTGAGAGCCTATCTGTTAGTCATTTTTATGTTGTTTGCAGTGTAGCATGAGCTATGGTCCTCCTAGGTAACTCACAAATGACTTCATCAAAGCATTCCCCACATCCCACGCCCTTGAATTTGTGGTGGCTTTGGAAGAATGCATCAGAATGGCCGGGAAGGCATGCAAACCACGTGCTGGCCCTGACTGCAGTTTTTGACCCATTGAGTCTTGAGTGGGGCCAGAGAATTTGCATTTCTTACCACTTCCCAGATGCTGTTGATGGTTGGTGGTCTGGGGATTGCTTTGAGACTAATTAGATTAATGAATTAAGAAATAGAAACTGAATCATATATTTGTGTAGATAGTGGCCTCACATTGAGCATGTTATTTGGTGTCATTGCACTTCATTCACCTAGATATCCTAAGGATTTTCCAATGTTATTCAGTAATTTTGAAAACAGATAAATCATAGAATATTTGCATGTCAGTGAGATTGATCCAGGAAAAAGGGGCAGTAGGAGAAAAAGAGTTGAGAATTGTCCTTGAGTTAGTGAAAGAAGATGGCTCTGGGCACCAGTAGGTGGGTTAGTTCAGACTTTCTGTCTCCAGTTGCCATCCTCTCCATTTTCTTTTTGCCACCACCACTACACTAACATTGACCTTGCCAAGGTCACGAACAACCTACACATTGCTGATCCAATATCCTGTCCAGTGTTACGTGCACATCACAACTGACCGAGTAGCAGCAGCATTTCACACTATTGATCACTTCCTCTTTACAACGCACTTTCTTCCATTAGCCTTCAGGATACCACACTTCCCTATTATTGTGTTTGTTGTTATTTTTCCTTCTATCATAAGGACTGCTCCTTGTTATGATAAAGTCATAACAGTAACTACTCTCAATGGTGGGGCTCAAAATTTCAACAGCTTCTCTTTTATATCTCTACTCCTTTGTAGGATCTCATCTAGGTATATGGCTTTGTGCTTGTATATTCTTTTTTATGCTGATGACTCCTAACTGTGTCAATCCTGCTAGATTTCTGTCCAAAACCACAGACTCACATACCCAACTGTTTGTCAAAATCTCTACTTGAATGGCTACCAGACATCTCAAAGTTAACATGCCAAAGAGTGACTGCCGGCTTTTCCTAACCAAAGTTCCTCTACCTTCTACAATGACATCCTTCTAGATGCTAGGGACAAATACCTTGATGTCAACTTGACTCCTATCTTTTATTTACAACTGTCAACCAAACCTTTAGGAAATCCTGTTGCTTTTACCTTCAAATAACCAACATATCTGTCTGGCCACCTCTACCACTTTGACCATCATCTCTTTCTTGGAAAATAGTCTTCCCAAAAGTCTCCCTGCTTCCTCTCTTGCCATCCTGGAGTCAAAATCCAACAGGGAAACCAGAGTGGTCCTTTGGAAATATGAGTCTTTCATGTTACTGCTCTGCTCAGAAGTTGCCAGTCGATTTCCCTTCACCTAGAAAAAAAAGAGAAATTCCCTCCAATGGCCTATGCAACCCTGCCCTAGGTAGATACTCCTCTTTCCCTCCTCCCCTGCCTGACCTCTCTGTAGTTATCACCTCCCACACCCCTTGCTCACTCTGGACCAGCCACACTGGCTTCCTTTCTGCTCCCGAACACAGTAGACCAGCTCCCATCTCAGGCATTTTGCAGCCTCTTTTGTCTGTGGAATACTTGCGCTCTCCCCACAGATTTCTACGATGCTTACTTCACAATTACCTTCATGTGCTTGTTCAAATGACACCTTCCAAGTGAGATCAACTGCAATGATCCACTTTAGAACTGCAATCCCACCCCCTGCTCGGTCACAGCCTTCTATATTTCTCTTCTGAGCATGTACCATCTTCCTACCTTTACTATAATTTTTAATGTATGCTTTTTATTTATTTTCCTTCCACAAAAACTGTCAACTCCCCAAGGGCAGGGATTTTTGTTGTTTGGTTCACTGATGCATTTTAGAACCATTTCCAATGCATAGAAGGTTCTCAATAGATTCTGATGAGTGAATGAAACATGTCAATTCATAACTTGCATCGTATTTGCTGTATATAACTGTTCTGCTAAGGTTGGGCATTTAGGTTGTTTCCACTATTTTATTATTTTGTAGAACACTAAAGTAAGTAGCCTTTCATAAAAACATTTTATTATATTTTTAACCACTCTAGAATATAATCCTATAAATAGAAAACCAGGTAAAATGGTGTAAGAATTTTACTACCTTTGTTGCACATACCCAAACTGCCTTTCAGCTTACATTTCCAAAAGTAGCGTTTGAGCATACCCCCTGCTAAGGGAAAGAAAGCACTGACATTTCCCCAACGTTTTCCTATAAGGAAAAATGAGGCACATCTCAATCTTACATTAATTTGATTTGTTTGATGAAAAGCAATTGGTAGATTTTGTTATGTTTCTTGATCATTAACATTTTAAGTCGTTCTTCAGATCCTTTGCTTGTTTTGCTATTGAAGAATTTGTTTTTTTATTGATTTTTGAAGTTCTTTATGTATTAAAGATCTTAAGAGTGTGTTGTATTGTTATAAATATTGACTTACTTTGATTGTTGGTTTTTAAATTCTATGATGTGTGACACCCAGAAGGACTTACTTTTAATGTTGCTGAATCCATCCGTCTGTCCTCCATGCTTATGTCATAGCTTTTGGGCACAGACAGATCTCCCTCTGGAATCCTCATGAAGATTTCCTCATAGTTACTTCCAGATTAAATGGTTCTGTATTTTAACTTTCTGCTCTGTAATCTAATTATAATTTATTGATATTTTGGAGTTGAGCTCTACACAGATTGTTCACTGCTGGACAAATCTACACCATTTACTGAATACTTCTTTCTTTCCTGATTTCTGAAATTGTCATATTCAGAAACAAACTCTTGCATTTCACAAAATATTTATGGGCAATTGATTCTATTACAGAGATCAGTCTACTGATTCCTCAGCCAGGACCCCACGGTTTATATGTAGTTTTGTAGAATGATTTAAAATAGACAGGGCTATTCCTCCCACTCTCATTTGTTTTCTTTTCGGTGGGGGGGGTGGTTCTTGGCTATGGCTACGAGTGAAGATTATTCTCTGCTGACAGCTATTCCAACAAAAATAAAATTAGCATTTTGCCTGAAATTCCTCTCATCAAAAATATTGTTTATTTCTCCTTTTTTGTTCATCTGTCACAGTTCTTGTTGTTCACCTACTGCATGTTTCATCTGATTGCACATCTGTCCAGGCTCTTCCCAGCTCTGGTATCAGAGAATGTGGGCTCTGCCCCCAGCAACACCCCTTGCTCATTGTGTGACCTTGGACAAGATATTTGATCTGTTTAAATCTGTCAGTTCACCTATGAAATGAAACTATAGCTGTGACTACTGATTAGATGGTTTTAAAGAGTAAACAGAAAAATGATGTTAAAAGTCCTTTGTGTGGGACTAAATAAGCACTTACTAAATGCTGACTTTCAAAACTCAGCACACCTTTCGTGTTACCATCTTTGCTTTCTTTTTTTTTTTTTTTTTAATTCATTTTTATTGTTAGACTTATTGGGGTGACATCTGTTAGCAAGGATTACATAGGTTTCAGGCATACAATTCTACAGTGCATTGTCATCTTTGCTTTCTAAAGAGGAGGAATGAAGTTCTCTGGAGAAGCTGAGTTAGACAAATAGGGGACTTGAAGAACGGAGTGACTCTTGGTGAAGAAGAAATCAGAGATTTGATGTCAGGGACTCTGCTCCTGAAGGTAATCTGATATTTGAGTTGGGTGGAGGGTGAAAAGGCCAAGCCATGTCTGAGGAGGAGGCTTTGGGGCTATTTATGAGCTTCCCCAGGGAGGCTGCAGACAACCCATGGGTGAGACAGTGAGGTCTTTCCCACCAGGGCAGGGCGCATGGGTGTGGGTCCCATGCGGCACCACAAAGTCCCAAACTCGGAAGAGCGCTGAGTTTGGTTTCACGCTCTGCCATTGCCAGCCTGAAATGCTTAATAATTCTGAACAAGAGCTCTGCATCTTCATTTTGCACTGGGCGGCACACAGGACACAGCTGTCCTACCCCTGCTCCTTCCATGGCTTGTCTGACCTGCCATCTGAGGGGGTGGGTCCAGCCATGTGTGTGTCCAGGCCCTACTCCCCAGGGCCCTACTGACACACCATGAAATTAGGGAATGAAAAGGTGCTCAGCAGTGTACTCACTGTGAAGTGGGAAGAAGAGCTGGAAAAGAGGCTTTTTCAGAAATGTGAGTATTGAACATTGATGTACAATTAAAATACAGGTCATTATTTACACACCGGTCACTCAGATCTTTTAAAAAACAAAGGATAAAAAGTGAGAGAGAAGGGGAGGTCAGAGGCACAAGATTTTGGATTCTGTAGTTCATGGAAAAGCTGACAAGTCTAAGTCAGTTTCTCTCCCATCCACCATGGCCAGATGCTGCTCTAGCATCTAATTATTTTCTCCATAGATGTGGGTAAGGGCATATAACAGCAGTGATTGGGGGAGAGGAGGCATAACATTTGTTGAGTGTCTATCATATGCCAGGCATTGTGCTAGGGGCTTTACATAGCGTTTCTCATTTATTCCTCACAATGGCCCTGTGGGTGGGTGGTATTATCTCCATTGTACAGATAAAGAAACTGGACCAACTCACACATTTACCAAGTCACGAAGAAAAAGGATGTATTCCCAGATCTGCCACCAATTGCCTTGTTCTTTCTAGTGTAATATATTGCCCACTAACCAGAAACTGAGACAAATGAGAAAATACGTTGTTGTTATATTCCAAATGCTGTGCTAAATGCATTACATACTTTAACTCACATGATTCTCTCAATGAAACTGGGGATCAGAAAGTTTAAGTAACTCGTATAAGGACTCACAGCTATTAAGTGGCAGGACCAGGATTCAATCCTAAACAGTCTGTCTCCAAAGAACAAGCTTTTTGTGTTATTATACTATGATGCTGCCTCACCTGAGAAAACATAGGTAGAGCAGAGTTGGGGATTGAATATAGAAAAGGCCAAGGGTGATTTCTAGATTTCACGTATGAACCCACAGTGGAGAGATGGTGTCATTTAATGAAATGTGAAATATAGAGGGATGAGGTGCAGGTTTCTGGAGAATTGTGACATCACTCTTGATGGCTTAGTTTGGGGCATCCAAGAGGATGCTATAATAATAGCAACTTCATTACCGGTTCCCTGTGAAGATTGAATGAGTTAATACATGCAAAATGCTTAGACTGGTGCCTGGTGCAGGGTAAGTGCTACATAAGTGTTTGCTATTATTATGGCCCAGTGAATAACTGGGTCATCATGGAGCTGGGAAGATTAGTATAACCCAATAAGCAACTGGGTTAAATGGAGCTAAGAAGAGAGATCTTGGCTAGAGATATAAAATGAAAAGGTCTGAATTTAAAGATGGTAACTATAGTCATGGGAGAAAAAAGACACCTCTTAAGAAGAAAGAGTAGATTGAGAAGAGATCCTTAAGAAGCAAGCATCTTAATAGATATACAAATTGTATTGGTTTTGGATATAAGGCTGGTTATTAGAGAGTTTCTGAGGTTTCAACAAAAGGGAAACATTTCTTTATGTTTGCAATAAAGCATTGAGTCTCTGACCAAAAAGGGGCAATTCCTTGGATGGTGACTAATATAATCAGAAATAACAAATAAAATATGATTAAACCAAACTCCTAGAGAAAGGAGACTCCAGCTATCCAAACTCCTTGGTTGAGCACCTGAAGAGAATGATCACCAGAGTTTATGCCCAGGATCATCATGTACTGAGAATTTCCTAGCCCCATCAATTAGCTTCTGAAATGTGATATCCAACCTTCTATGTGGTCAAGAAGAGCCATGGTCTAGTTTAAGACATCACACACACACACACACACACACACACACCTTTTTATTGTTAGTTTGGCTAGTGGTTTTGGAGGAATCCTCCTCATCTCCAATAAGAATTTCTGCAGAAAGTCTTTTGTGCTATTCATCTGGGTTTGATGGTCCTCAGTAGTTCCCCACTGTTGCCTCTATCACAGTACTTATCCAGTGAATTAGAACTGCCTACATTTCTGTCTTCTTTATTATGTTATAAGCTTATACCAGAGAAAATTTACTCAGAGTTTCTGGACCTAGCATAGTGCCTGACTATCAAATGCTGAAAGACTCTCATTTTTATTTTTCATTTATTTTTGGAAAGCACAGTCTTAATTTCAGCGTCTTTTGTATAGCCCACCCCGACGTCTGTCCCCAGATTAGACTCAGAGAATCCATGAGAATTCAGTGTTCTGCTTGTCCCATATGAGAGTTTGCTTTTCTCAGTCAACTTTGTTTGGAGGTATAATTTATAAACATTAGAAAATCTGCCAGTCAATTAATTTTGACAATTGTATACCATTGTATAACCACCACCTAAATCAAGACACAGGTCATTTTCATCATCCCCAAAGGGTCCCTTGTGTGTTTCCCCAGTTTATCTTTCGCCCATGCCCCTAGCACCATCTTTCAACCCAGAAGCCGTGATGCACAGAATAGATGGGAATGAGCCAATCCCAGGTTTTATGAAGGGAAAGAATGACTACAGATTGGAATGACTCCTGTCATGTAGGAGGTGAGGTACATGGTTTAGTGGCCAATAAAAGGGAAAAACAAGAAGATGCCTCAGGTGGAACACATATTGGCAAAATCTGGAAGGCAGGAAATTGAACTTGGAGCAGTGTGTTAGAAGCAGAGGTTCTGAGTCACGAGGGAGCAAACAGTGCAGCTGATGCGGGGCCCAGCCACCCTCACCAACACTGTGAGGGATGTCTTCAGGTCTAGAAGGCGCTGAAAGGCACCTGTAGTCCCGTGTTTGTTTTCATTTTTAACCAGAATTCTCTGTAAAAATAGCAAATTAATTTCAAAGCAGAATCCAGAAGCTGTTTAGCTGATTTTAGTAGTTTTTTTTTTTTTCAGAACAACTCACATTAAGTGAGGAAGTGCACATGAACCTTAACACTTTTCATGGAGAGATGCTCGACCTATATTTATAAATTTATCAAAACACCCTCCTTGAAAGACAAAATGTAACATCCAACCTCTTATAATAATTGTGTGATCCATTGACACAATCCCTTTTGACATCTTCCCAGGACCAAGGCAGGTTAGAAAGACCAGCTGCAATGTAGCAATCTGAAACAAGTGGCCAGGTTAAGCTTTATGGAGGGGAGACCACAAGCACGCTCTTGGATTTCCCTCAGCAAATCAAATCATGACGACAGTGTAAGAATAAGTAGAACTGCATAAAAGGAATATTCTGAACAGAGACACTTGGCACTGGACCTGACTCTGATGTGAACCAGCCATGTGAACCTTGGAAAAGCATTGTTACTTAGGAACCTGATTCTTCTTTCTCTTCTATAAAATTATGACCTACATATTTAAGACTGTTTTGTTCCCAATAGCAAGTGCTTGTTCTTTAAAGGAAATTACAATTTTATCATCTGTAAAATGGGGATAATTATAGCATTGGCCTCATAATGTTGTTATGAGGGTTGATGAGCTAGTTCACATAAAGCAATTAGAGCAGAGTATGCACATGGTACAAAGGTCTCAATAAATGTTAGCCATGATGATGAGGTTGCTAATGATGATGATGATTGCAAGAAAATAAGGGAATTCTCTAAGGACCAACAACCAAGAGGGGACTTAAAATAGAGTGGCCAGGGCACTAATGGTGCTTCAGCAGCCTGGAGTGGGGGAGGTGAGAGTGTTGTAAGGTAAGGAGCAAAGTCTTAGCAGGAAGAAGTTGGAGACCAAGGCTGAGAACATAAGGCTGGAGTTCTTGAAATCCTCTAAATGTTAGATCAGGAAAAAAAGTGATTCCAAAATGATCATGGGGACAGCAATGGGGTTTGGGAAAGGAACGTGCTCTTACCTCAGGCCACACAAGGGTTCCAATTCCTATTTTCTTGCTGGAGATGTGCTTGCTCATAATCCAAAATTACCAGATATATGAGGAAACAACCATATTTTCTTAAGCTCCCATAAACCTCAAGTCATCAAATAGCTAAATAGAGATCATTGAATAATTCATCCTAAAATAATTTAACAAGCAAGAATTAAACACACATGAAATCATAAGATGTAAAAAGAGTAGAACATTAAAGCATAAAGTATAAAGTTTTGAAATAAAAAGTGAAGTCATGAAAACGTTTAAATTTCAATGAATAGTTAAACATTATCAGAGAAGATAAAATTACCAAAATGAAAGATAAATCCGGGGAAGCAAAATCCAGAGGCTAGTTAGTCAACCAAAAATACAGGAAATGAAAAGAACGAGATGCGATTAAGAGTAAGAAAGACCCAACACACGCCTAATAGGAGCTTCAGAAAACGAGAGATGAGAAATAATATTTGAAGAGAAAATGGAATATTAAGAATTCCCCAAAATTACTAAAGGACCTAAGCACTGAAAATAATCAGCCAATAGATAAAACATTCAAAAATGAAGTACTTTTGATGAGGTTGAGGTGGTAGACTCAGCAAAATTCTCAAAATTGCCACCATGCCATCAGTGACAACAGTAGCCCCCAGCAGTGCCTAAGAGACTCTGAAAAGTCTAAATGGCTCCTGACTGATGTATCCACATATTGGAGCTCATTCTAAAAATGTCAATGAATGTTATCTCTGCCTTTATCACATACACTGCCATTTTGCCTTGCATCCTCATCCTGAATTTAAATCTGAGAGATACAAAAGTATGGAGTGTGACAAGTAAATGATCCACTCTGGCCCAGCTCCCTCCCTCCAAAAACCACCACCCCATTCCTGCTGTGAACAGCCTGTCTCAACTACTTCCCCCCCCACACACACTCAAGGCTATTCCGTTAACATGCTCAGCTTCTTGTCTTCAGTGCCAGGGGCAAGGTGACATTCCTTTAGATTTATTATGATTGTTTTCCATAACCTGAGGAATGTCAGTCTTCTCAAAGCCTCTGCACTGCGTTGATTTTCTAAGTTAACTCTAACTTAGCATAGATTTATTGGTGAGGTTTGTGGTTTGCCCTGTGTGTGTGCATGTATGTGCATGTTTGAGATACAAAGGTGAAGCAAGAGATAAAACCAATATTCATTTAGCTTTTAATATGTGCCATTCCCTGAGCTAATTGCTACCATATATGCCAGTCCTTCCCATTATCATAGCAATCAGATATGGAATTATCCCACTCATTTATCACATGAGGAGAATGAGGTTCTGAGAATTTAGGTACCAGGAGAAGGGTCACTTAGCTGAGTCTAATTCTATAGGAAAGGAAAGGAAATCAGTGACATAGAGGACTAGGAGCGGGGAAGAACCCAGAATTCATATATAGGCAGAAGCACAATGTTGTGTGATCCGAGCCAGGCTTGCAGACCAGACTAATGAAAGGTCCTTGTAACTCAGAATGCTCTCCTCTTTAGAGCAGGCTGACTAGATGTCCCAGTTTAGACAGGACAAAAAACAACGGTGCTATCCTATTTCAAATGGTATGTGTGATCAGCCTACTGACACCTTGAATTTAGCCCAGTGAGACTAGGCTGACCAGCCAAGCAAGTAACGTGGTAGTGTAATCTGGATCTCCCAGACAGCCTGAACCCAAGAGACACTGACTCCCACAGAGAACTATTTAGGCTCATCCAGCCCTTTCACAGGCTGTTTTCCTGGGCTCGCACTGCACTCTCCTTCCTAGGTGTCCCTTGCCCCTCCCCGGTTGGGTTCCGTGCTGCCCTGGATCATCTTTCTCCCAGTCGTCTCAGTGCCAATAAGCACCCAACACAGTCCCAAACCTCAGTTCTGTTAAGGAAATCCATTTTCTCTGAGGATCATAGATCTTTTTGTCCTGAGTTCAATTAGCCACTCCCCCCACAGAAGGCCAGCTCTCTCCCTGGCTTTGGATTGTCACGGTCTGTTTTATCAACAATGCCTTGTGTTGGAAAGGACTGTGTTGTAAGGGAAATTAGACGTGTACTTTTCTGGGCCACACTCAGCCTTCCTCTTGAACTTCAGCCCTCCCTTCCAAGTGAGCACACAGACTCAGCTCTTGTCAATCTCAGGGCAAGAGTGAGCAGAGGGCACAGCTGTGGGGATGCACAGACTTCCAGAAGTCAGTGGCTGTGCTTCTTCATGACCTTTAACCTCCCTGAGCCTCATTTTCCTTATTTGCAAATGGGGATAATAATTCTACCCATAGGTTTGTCCCAAGGATTGAGTGGAAAATGTCCATGTAAGCAATTCAGTTACAGTTAACATGCAAACATTTTGGGTTCTCTACCCTAATCCACTGCACAAACCCCCACGGTTAGGCTGACCAGGTGTTGCATTTTAAATGGGACATCAAACAATGGGACTGTCCCATTTCAAACGGTACCTATGGCCGGCCTAGTGTCACTGGGCAAAATTCAAAGTGCCAGTAAGCTGACCAAATGCACCTTTTGAATGAGACAGTACTGGTGTGTTCTGTCCGATTTCAGATGGGACGTCTTGTCAGCCTACCATGCTTTTTAAGGTGAGTATCAAATTAGACTTCTCAGAGGCACTCACTATCCACAGATTGGCCACCTGTGAAACCGAAAAAGACCCTGTTCAACAGATGAAGGAGATTGAAAGGACTGGGTGTAAAATAATAAACAGGGTCTGAGATTTCGAGTCAAAACCTCATTTCCTGGCAAATCACGTAACTTCTCTGAATTGCATTTGTGAAATGTTAATACCATGTACCTTGTAGGGCTGCGCTAAAGATTCAGTGAGACAATGAACATGAAAGCACATGGAGAGATGTGAAATCATCCTTTTGGGAAGGCTTCTGGCTGTCTCCATTCAACCTTTAGCATCATGTCAGGGGGAATTGGTAGCTGGGCAACCACAATACCATACACACTAAATCCAAGATATGTCAGCCATGCCACGGCTGCCCCGGGATCACAGGGACTTTTTCTCAACGAAATCCTTAGTCTGATCGTGTCCCAGATCATTTTAAGGTAAAAAATGTCCTGGACAGCACATTCTGCATTTCCTTCAGCAGGCAGCTCTCTGCTGCATCCGCCCTGTGGCCGAGTCTGGACAAGGAGGCTCCTGCATCAGCCCTTCTACCACTGCCCTCTGGTGGCAGCACTTCGCAATTTCACGGCTTTTCCGGGCTCTGCTGAGGCGCTTGCAGGCCTGGCTCCCAGGCCCTGCCGACGCTGTATTTGTACTCTGGGAGCACTCCGGGCTGAGGGAGTCCAGCGAGGTGGGCTGTGAGATCTGCTTTCTCGTCCCTCCCTAAGGCAGGCTGTGTCTTTGCTGTTCTCAGCCTCTATATCGCCAGCCTCATTCAGGCCCCATCCAATCCAGAGTGACCTTCTAGGCAAATCTGACCTGACGGCTCCTTATTTAAAGCCTTCTTTAATGGTTTTCACTGCCCTTTAGGAAAGCTCAAGATCCCTGTCATGACATAAATGTGCTCCTTCAGCGGTGTCACCCACCTGACAGCCCCTCCCTCGGGAGTCCTGTGGCCCTGAGGTTCTCCCAGAGGGCCCTGCTCCCGGGCCTGCCCGTGTGTAATATTGAAACCATTCCTCACTTTCACCTTCAATGCATTTTCCTGCTCGCAACTCAACTGGCTAACCCCTTCAAAACCCACCCCGGACGGCCCTTTCTCAATTAGGACCTTTTCCGGCACGCTCACCTACCATGTCAGGTCAGGGACCCACCTAAGACCCCGAGTTTCACCTCTGTGATATCTTCCCACCAGACCCACGTGCCACACTTTTCGCTTGTATTTAACTCTCCAGAGCTGCCCTGGAATAGAATACAGTGCCTGGCACAAAGACATTACTCAGCAAACGTGGCATAATAAACCATAACTAGCTTGGGAACGAGAAGAATGGCAGATCCTGCAAGGGTAAAAAATAATCACAATTACTCGCATTTGCATACTAATATAATGGTCGTTGTGGAACGTTTGTGATCTGCAGGGCCCATTCGGTGCTTTCACTTCATTTTCTCACTCAGCAGGCACAGTGAGCTTCCCCACGCATTATCTCATTCAGTCCCTACAACAACCAGGACAGGTGGGGGGGGGGGGGCAGGCGTTGGATCTGCGTTACAGATGGGAAAATGGGAGCAGGGGAGGTCGACCCCCAGCACCCAAGGAGAATGTGAAAGCCAGGGCTCTAGCCTGGTTTTTGCAACCTCTCTCCTGGCGACACGAGCCTGCTATCCCTTATTAATACTCTGCCACCTCTTCCTGACAGAGGCAGGTCCCAGGAGAGGAGGTCACTCGCAGCACTGTGCTTTGCCTGCAGACCCAGGCCGTGAAAGCAATCATAGTTTCTCCTCTCTGGCCTCCGGTTCCTAATCAATTATGGAGGAAATGACAATGAAGAGAGGAGAGAGAGAGGGACTCAGAGTGACTGCAGTGCATTGAAAAGATACCAGAGGCTGTTTCTGCAGCCCCATGCCCTACTGGGAACACCAGGGCAAATAGATGTAGGGTTTGGCGGATGACAAGGGGACAAAGGAAAAATGACAAACCAAGTGAATTAGTGAAGGTGAAATAAGCAGTGCTCAGCAACAGATGGGGCTGATGCCGGGTAATTTTCTCCTGTCACCTGCCCTCGGGTAATAGATAATCCTGCAGCTGCTGGAGTTCCTCAGAAGGCAGGTACAGAGCCTCAGTCCCCTTCCTGTTTGGAAGCCATGTCCCCCATCCCTTAACCTGTCTCAGTGATAAAAATCGTAAGAGCGAAAACTTTTTGCAAGACATATAGTGCCGATTTAACTCAGTCCCAGCTGTTGCTATCTGTCAGGCTGTCATGGTGACAGGCAGATTTGTAAATGCTTGGGCTCC
This sequence comes from Lyroderma lyra, assembly GCA_004026885.1. NCBI lineage: Eukaryota > Metazoa > Chordata > Mammalia > Chiroptera > Megadermatidae > Lyroderma > Lyroderma lyra. The sequence goes on from PVJL010008363.1 coordinate 47,426, forward strand.
CGTGTCAGGCTGAAGGTGACATTTTTCAGCTGGAGATTTCTTCCCCATCCCTCACTGAGACAGACCTCGGAACTAGGAAAGCAACCCCTTGAATAAGCGTCTGGACCACGCACCGTCACCCTGCCGAGGGTCGCTGACCCCTCAGCTACCAGATTGGTACTCAGTTCCTCTGGTCACCTCTGCCCAACCCCACAACCTCAAAACACAGTGCTTCCCTGTCAGGCCGAGCCCCAGCCCACGCCCCCTCCCCATTCCATCCCCAGGCTGCACACGACTTTGTCTCATAATGATTTGTCTTGGCTGATGATGGCTCTGCCATTACCATGATAAATACTTACATGGATTAATTAACCACAATACAAAAACCCAGAATCCCCACTAAATTCATTTAATGACCTGCCATGCTTTTGCTTTTGCTTTTTTTTTCTTTTTCTTTTCTTTTTTTGGCTGAAATGCTCAATGATATTCTTTCCTTTGATTTCTTCCTGGAGTCACTGAACCTTAATCAGGTTTCTGTTTTAACCCCTCTTTTCCCAGGATTTTATTCTCAGTATCTTTGACCCACCAAGAGTCCTAGTGCAGTGGGGTGATTTGTTTTCTTGGCTTCCTGCCCGGTTCGGTGCATTTATCTTTTATGAAGCTTGGGACAGACACTTTCTGCCCGGATGCCACATCAAAAAGTTCATCTAAGAGTTCCGTGTGTCCCCATTTCTTGGCCCACATGCCAAAATGGAATCTCTCTCCCTCTCTCTCTCTCCCCCACTTCCTCTTTCGCTATCTCTCTATTTCTCTACGAAGAAATTCACCTGGTACCAATACCACCCAGAGATCTGCATGGGGAAGGGGTGCCTCTCAGAAGGGGTGACATGTCTAGGAGGGGTCCGAATAAATCCCAGGGGACAGGTCTCCAGGACAAGCAGCAGGAAGAGAGAAACACGAAGGCTGTAAGGAGCTGGGGAAGGAAGAAGGAGCTGGCCACCCTCCTTTTCTCTTGTTTTCTTCCCCTCCCTCCTACACTTGGTGCTCCCTGTTTCCCTAGCAGATGGGATGCCTTTGGTGACAGTCCCACGCCCCACCCAGGGGTCTGCCCAGGAGTCGCTCCAGCCTCCCTTCTTTCTGAACTAGACGACAGGACCACATGCACGCTGTCATCACTGTTAGTGTGTGAATTATAGGAGTTACACAAGCCACCCTGATCACCGATGTCTGTTTAAAAATGAAAGCTCGTGGTGTCTACCTTGCACAACACTTTTGTTTGGGGTTTTTTGTTTGTGTTTTGAGTAATTAGTAAGAAAGCATATGAAAATACCCACAACACAAGCGCAGGGAACGTTCATTGATCTTGACCCCAATCGTCACAGGCTTTCCAAATCCCAGCCAGGGTAGGGCCAGAAAGCTGAGCAAGCCCCCCCCCCCACCCCCCGTAATGGGAGGCCTGCGCTCAGTAGGGCCACTGCACCCCCAAAGCTGAGCAGGTGGCGGGAGCCTTGGGGAATCGTGGCCTCCGCACTGCCCACTTTGGGGGGTTTGTATTAAGGGAGAGGACGCCACAAAAGAGGAAACAGAGACCGAGGAGAACGTGAAAGGGATGGGAAGGCGGCTGGGGAACGACTTCCGCCGAGGCAGGCGGAGTCTCGTCCCGGGCTGGTGCCGACGGGTCCGCCCGCTGTCGCCTCCTGGCGCCGACCGCAGCTGGGCCAGGCCGGGCCCGAGCTCCCGCGGAAGGAACGCCTCGTGCGCCTGCAGCCGGAGCGGAGCAGCCAGGGCCGAAGCTGCCGCCGCCCCCCGGCGGATGGGAGGCCTACGGGGGCGGGGGCAGGCCGCAGAGCAAGGCCGCAGAGGCGCGGCGGGCGGCGCGCCACCCCCGCACCAGAGGGCGCCGTCGCTGTGCCTGCCGACGGGAACGCGGTCCGCCGCGGTTACAGAAGGGAGCGGAAGCGGGCCAGGAGGCGGAGCTGGAGGCAGGCTGGTGGGGGCGTCGGGGCACGGGCGGCCGGGCTGTGCGTCCTCCGGGGGGAGGTCTGCGCCCCTTAGCGGACCGGCCGGCCGGCCGGGCGCAGGGCGGGGCGTCCCGGAGCAGTCGCGGCCCCTCCTCCGCCTCTCCGACCTCTCAGTGGCTCCGGCCCTCCCCCTCCCCCTGCCGAGGGGCCGATCCGAGTATTCCTTCCATTCAGAGCCGTCTTCTCTCTGACGAAGTTTCATCAAAGGCAGATTCCGTTTCCCTTCTGCCCTGCACGTTCAGGATTCTTGAAGGGGTCACCTCACTGCTGTCTCCACATCCTCACTCGGGCTCCCAGGTAGGTATTTTCCGTGCTCCCCTCCCTTCTCTCCCCCCTCCGCTCACAGCCCTGGTCCCCCACCCAGCACTGGCCCGAGAGGGAGGAGGGTCTTAGCCAGTCCCTCCCAGTTCCTGCCCGAGGAGCGAAGTGGCCCGTTCGCCCAGGCAATTGCATAAGGTGTGCGGGGTCGGGGCATCTGGGTTGGCCCCAAGTTTGGAGTACAGAGGTTTCATCTGAGCCCCTCCAGGCTGGGGGAGACCCCTGCAGACAGCCCATCTGTGAGCAGGCCGGGGACAGCCACAGGCTCTTCTGCCTTTTCACCTTCTCAGCGGACTCTTACTTCCCACCCAGCCTCTGGGCTCCCCTGCAAGTCTTAGCACCTGGGCCTATGGAGACCATCCACTCAGAGGCTGTCCGGTGGAAGGAGGGGTCAGCAGGGCTGGGCCTCGAAGGACGTCTCAAGACAGGGTTCATTGCCAGTGACTCTGGGTCGGACCCCCAATAACTCTTCTCCCCCAGTCATCCTCATCGCCGATTCCTTGGACCAGGTTTATCTACTCTGGGAGAAGAGTTCCTGACTGTAGCATCTATTATATTTGCTTCCTCTTGTTTTTCCAATTGGCGGAAGGGGGCAGTCATTGCCACCTCTATCAGGTGGTTTATTTATTGGCTGTGCCTTTTAAATTCTGCATTCAGCTGGTGGAAAATGTGCTTCCAGAACGTGTGTTCCAGCCTGCACACTTGTGTGAGTCCTGTCCAGCCTCTGGGTCCTGGGGTGCACACTCTACTGACCACACGCATGCATTCCTGTGAGAGAAGGCCTGCACCTCGATTTCCAGGATTTCTGACCAAATGTTTGAACATGTCAGGTAGACCAGGGTGCCTACGGAAGGCTTCACGGTGCCCTCTTCTTTAACCCAGGACCCAGGCCTCTCCTTGCCAGTTCCAGGTACTCCTGCACCCAGCTCTACGATTTGAGGGTCTCAGGGACAGACGTGTGCAAGGGGACAGACTAGTGGCCTCACGTCCTGCGCATGGCGCGAGATTCCCTCCTTGTGGCCTCCGACAGCCCGAGTTCACCCCACAAAGCTACCAGGTTAATATGCTGTTGAATTTCACCACGTGCAGACCAGGGAGCCAGCTGTGTCAATGAAAACACCACCGTCCCAGGTCATGGGCATGTGACCAACAACTGGTATTTGTTATCAAAGCAAACTAATTCCTTCTCAGTGCTCAGTCTTCCTAGAGTGCTGGCGGGTGGTCATGGCAGGAGGGACGTCTGGGACCTGGCGCCAGCTGCCTGCAGGAGGGGTACAGGGAAGCCGTGGTGTGAGCCCCGGGGGGTGTGCAGTCCAAGCCTGAGCAAGGGAACAGTGAGGAACCACGAGGGCAGACAGGATAGGGTGAACCCCGAATTCACGTCACCCTTGCAGCCTCCCTTTTTCTGCCCTGGGTGTGTCTGCACCTCTGTTTCATATATATTTCCCCACTGGAGCACTGAGAAGCAAGAAGGTGCTATTTCTTTATCTCTCAACATACTGAGAATACATGGGGATGGTGGCATCTGGCCAGGTAGCGCCTCTCCAGCCTGCCAGGCCTCACTGGGAGATTCTAGTAGTTTCTTCCATGCAACAGCCCAGCCTAGTGGTCAGGAACGTGGGCTGGGTGTGCGAGCAGAGACAACTTGCAAGTTCTCTGTGCCTTAGTTTCCTCATTGGCAAAGTGAGAGTAATGGTGGGACCCACTTCTTAGGAGAGTTGTGAGAAAGGCACTAAAAATGTTGTCAGCACAATAGTAGCTATTGTCAGTGGTGGGATTCGGTGTTGCCTGTTGTGACAGAAAGCAAAGCAAGAGCATAACGTGCAGCCGGGAAGGCAACAATGTTTTTCCCACCTCATCCCTTTCTTGCAGCAGGCAGTAAAAGACTGAATGAAGTGAGAGGGCTAAATAATGAAAGGACAGGCAAGGCCCCCCGGAGAAGGTGAAATCTAAAGAGGAAATGTTTTCTGAGCTTTTCACAATGCAGGCACGTGAGCCCGAGAACTCGGGGCAGCCAGCTGCCTGCCCGCTACCTGGGACAGGGGGGTTCTCCCTGGTGATGAGACCCCCATCCCCTCCCTGCCAAGGCCTTGCCCAGCCCCACCCCTCCCAGGAGGGTGCCCCAGGCTGGCCAGCCACCTCTACCTACCCTCAGAAGGAACCAGGGCTTTCAGGGGAACGGGGCTAAAAGCAATCTTTGTGGGGAAACCGCATTCCACAAGACAGATCTCAGAGGTCTGGCCCAGGGACTGAGCCCGTCTTTGAACGAAAGTCCTGAATGTTAAATGAAAGAGTTATCAGCCCATGCTGAGATGGGAAGGAGGGTAAACTCTCTCTCCACCTGCCCCTTCTTTCTCCTGTCAGCCCAGCCCCTCCTGAGTCATCCTGTCAGGAGTTTGGGGCTTCTGAGGGTTCAGGCCACACTGGGAGGGCTGAAGCAGGCTAGGACAGCTCCCCTGGCAGCTGTGTTCCTGCCCACTCTGGTCCCAGGCTCTCCCCCACCTGCCCACCCAGAGCCACAGGCCCGCTGGAGAAAGGGTTCAGTTCTCCCAAGTGAAAAGCCTGGCCGGGGCTCAGAAGGCCTGCCGGCCTGAAGTGTCCCTTCCTTCCTCCACCACCAGGGGGCAGCCGGACATTTTTTTTCTTAAACATCGAACTCATCTGCCAGCATTTGCTCTTACTTAAAGGATATGCAGATGTAAAATTAAAACTAACTGCGTTTTTAAAAACCAACCAACTAAAAATGTGCCTTGCAGTGCTCATGAGTGGTCTAGAATGCTAAGGGAACACTTTAAAGATGCATTGGGGTCCTCAGGCCTTTGAGATTGGGGAAGACCATCTCCAATGATGATTGGGCATCTGCCCACTGGCCTCTGGGGCCGATAATCATATATTCTGGTCCCAAAGGGTGTGGCATGGTCTGACAGCAGGACTGACAATGGGGTTGTCACACCACTGGGGAGTAGCTGGCATCACCCCCACCCCAATATCAAGTTCAATTCAAACATGAATTGCACAAGCTCGTGCTATCGGCTAGGCTCTGGGAATACAAAGGTAAAACAGTCCAGTCGCTGCCTTTTCTGTAAAAGAATCCAGGGAGAATAAGGGGGCCTCAAAGAGGTGCCCACAACATACCACAGGCACCCCAAGAGAAGCTGGTGGCAGGGAGGAGCTGGAGCCTCATTCTGCCTTTGGAGTATCGGAGCTCAGTTCACAGACTTCTCCCATTGAAAAGTGAATCATTCAACCGCATTTTGGTGTTATTTGAAAGCATTTTTCGAGCATTAAAAAATCATCATTAACAAGCCAGTTTCTGATTTAGTGATGTGAGCTACCCATCCTGCTTTCAACCCTATCTGTACGGTTGGCTTTGCAAACCATATTACGGAAATGCAGCTCGGAGCGAGGAAAGCACAGGGCAGGCCGCCCCCGCCCCCACTGGCGGTCCTGGAGGAAAGCCCTCCAGGTGCAGTGAAAGCACCGGATTTACCGCGCCCAGCCAGCTGCTCCGGCGGCGCGAGGAGCCCCGGCGCGCCCTCCGGTGGCCGGCCTGCGAAACTGCAGGCGCAGCAGCTCCCACGGCACCTGCAGGCTCTGCTATCCACATGTGCCAACTGGGGGGCAGTGCACTTCGCACCCCTCTGGGGCTTATTAGCCTGCTGTAATGTCAGTGTAATAATAGCCCCGGGAAGGCCATTACACCACTATTTCCATTCAGAAGAGGGCTATTCTATCAACTGCTCCAGAGGCATGCTTGGTAAAAGAGTTTTCTTTTCAAATATGCACACTTGATTGCTTTGCTGGGGCACATTTAGCACTTGGCATGCGGGGCAGGAGGACACATGGAGGGGACAGGCTAGGAACATCTCGAGGATGACAGCAGAGGCCAGGAGAGAGCAATGCACAACCTCCTGCCGCTCAGCTGGGGGGGGGGGGGGCTCTCCTCTCTCTGGCCCTTTGTTCCTCAAGAACCAGGACACGAAGTGATTTGTTTGTTCCCTGAGGAGAAGGGTCCTGGGCCATTCATCTTTGTGCCCACTGCCCTCATGCTCTGCCCCTGCACCAGTGCCCTGCATGGGCTTTGCTGGTGCTTAGGTAGCATTAGTTCACAATTAGTTCACTTATTGATTGCCTGGTTCTGCAGTCACACACGGGAGCCACAGAAGAGTGACAAGTGCTATTTGAGGCAGAATGTCAACCAAGGTCCCTCACCTGTGACCAGCCAGCTGAGAGTTTGGCAGTGGAGGGCTCTGCAGGACCGTGAAAATCCAGGTCGCAGCAAGATGCACATGCTTGCCCTCACCGTAGCCCTAATCGTTAAGGGCCACTGAGAGACTGAGCCGGCCCGTGCCCTGCAGGGGACCCGAGGGGAAGGAGCTGACATCTTTAGGAGCAGAAACACCACATTAAACAATGGGGGCAGGGGGGACTGTGGGAGAGGCAGGTCATTCAGACATGGGCTCCCAGCAGATCAGTGAATCTGCTATTAACTACCTTATTTCCTGTTTCAAGCAGTTATTCTGTTACTCTCCTAGGAACACTGGGTAGTTGAATTGTTTGTTACTTTACGAAGGTGGGGAGTTCATTCATGCAGTCGGGGCACGTTGAACCTGGGCCCCCATCCTCCCCAGGGTGCAGGCCTGCACATGGACAGTCTCCCAGTGTCCAGTCCCTCTGCCACCCCCAGTGCAGCAGTTTAGGTTGTCTGTAACAGCCTTGGGGGGCTCCACTGCCCCCCACACCCTGGGATCAGGGACACTTATCAAGGCTGCTTCACTTGTGTGTCCTGGAAGGTTCGGCCTGGGGTGCAACTGTTTCTAATTAGCATTTCCCACTGATGAAACAGCCCCCAGCCCCCAGCCTACAGCTAAATGGTTCTGTGAAGAGGACAGAAATTATTTTCTACCTTTGAAAACATCAAAGGAACTCAAAGGCAATGAGTCCATTCTCATCTGTGCCTCTCGGGCAGCCTCGCTGTGGTGTCCGGGTGGGCCCAGCCATTAGAGGGGTCTTGGAATCAGTTAATCCCTGAGCTCATCCCCAGGCCTGTCCTGCTCTCTCAGCCACCTTCTCAGAAACAGTGGAAGCCTGTGACCTGCCTTCCCTCCAGCTGGGGCTCCATTCCTGGGTTTCTCACTGGGCCCCTGGCTATTCCACAGCTTATGTGTGCTCCCCCTTCTCCTATGAGATGATAAAGCTCTGGAGTCAGGGCCATTCTTCAAGTGGGGAGTCGGGCTGGGCTACAGCTCTGGGATCCAATGGCTGTTACCAATCACCCAGCCAGAACGACCCTCCATGGATCAGTCTGGAAATGTTGGTGGAGCCAGAGATGGTTGCCGTCATGGTGTCACCCTCAAGGTGAGCACCCCATCACCTCATTCCTGTCTTAATGCACAGTGCTGCAGTCAGTGCACAGACACGGGCTCACCCATCCTCACAACCCCGTCCAGGGACACACATCACATATAACTGAGGGCACAAATGCCTTTGGGCAAGGTGAACTTGAACGCCTTGTCACACCCCCAGCAAACAGCATGGCTGCACGTGGAGCCCAGTTCTGTTGAGCTCCAGGGCGAGAGGGCATCTGCTCAGTCACGAGCACCTCCTCTTACCATAGCCCGCCCTCCCCACCCTCCCGGTGAAGCCTTTCCTGACAACCAGCACAGCCCCAGGGTGGGGAAGACCCAGGAAGCATCCTGGGAACCGTCAGTTCCCAAGACAACGGGGACCCAGAAGCTCCTACCTAGAGGACCTCATGCTGAAATGTCCTCTGCAACCCCCCAGATGTGACCACCACATGCTGCCTGGGGATAAGTCCACCTCCCCTCAGACTTGGCCACTGCCCTTCCAGAAGAGTAGTGGTTTTGTTTATGGATTCGTGTTCCACCTGGCCCCAGGGCACGCTGCTGCTAACTGACACCAGGGACCTCTCCCACCTCGGGTCTATTTCTGTAGGTACAACAGGGTTGTTAAACCCCGGCGGCGCCCCCCACCCTTTCTCACCTCCATGTTTTCTCTAGGGCATTTACCTGGTCAGACTGCTTTGGGGACCTCCTCTGTCGTTTCCTCACGTCCCGGGCTGGAGGCTGTCCACCGGTGCTCAGAAACGGGGACCTTGGCCTCCTCCCTTGGCACCCCACACAGTGCCCAGGACATGGATCCACTGAAGCATCTTGGGTGACACACATCCTCTGCCCCTTTCCTGTCTTACTCAGAGGTGCAAAGGCAGGTGATGGAGTCAGTGAGCTGCTGGAGACTGGGAGCAACGCTGGGCTAGAGGAGGTGTGGTTAGCATCTTCTTTTGATTAGGGATACAATGTGCAGACCTGGTGGTTGGGTTTAAAGGAAGGAAGGGAAGCTGTACTTGGAGAGGGAAAGTTCAGTTATAATGAGGAATAAAACTGTGCAGATGAGTGTGGGAGTTACCTCTCGTAGCGGAATTTCTAAAAAGTTCTATGCACCTACAGCTATGCGTGTGTCTGGGTATGAGACAGAGGAGAGAGCAGGGGAAGCGGTGACATTTTTGTGCCTTTTTAAGTGTGTTCTAGTTCACAGGGCAGTCCCAGCTGGCAGGTAAAATGCACAGTGATCTGTGCGCAGACGCCTTCCGCACAGACAGCACAGGTGCTGGGGCTGCGTCTCTCTTAGGTTTCCCGGAGCCAGAAGGAATCCCAAAAACCCAAAGAGGAAGTGAGCAAAGAGCCAGAGAGCACGCTTCTGATGGGAGAGGTAGTCGGTCTGATTTCAGGTGCAGTTGTCAGAACGTGAATGAACTTGGATAACTTTCCTTTGTGAATGCAGAGAGCAGACGGAGCGGACACGCACTCAGAGAGGAGTGAAAAACAGAGACCCGCCCTCCCGGGTCAGGACCCCGAGAGGACGTGAGTGGCAGGCCCTCCGCCCGCCTCCGGCCGCAGTGAGGAGGGCTGCAGGATCGCCCGCGGCCACCAGGGGGCACAGCCCTGCGCACGGCGGGCGGCGGGGGGCGCTGCTGCTCTGCACGCAGCCTGAGAAGGCAAGAGCGGGCCTCGGCCGCCCGCAGCAGCCGCCAAGCGGGAGCGCAGAGAAGGAGCTTCCCTCTGGTCCCCCATGGTACTTGCCCCAGGCAGGCTTCCAGGTGTCTGAAACTGCAGTCGCTGTTTTGTGTAGGTAGATTCTTAGGTTATTGTCACAAACGCCTTTGCGGCAGGTGTGACCCCCTTTTCCAGGAGAGCAAACGGCCGCTCAGACACACAGCGTGCTAACCGTACTGCGTCCATCTCTTAGTCGCTGACGGAGGAGGATGTGAAACCGGAAACGCCGCCTTTGGCCCAGCGTTCCCGATGCTCAGGGAGATGCCTCGGCAATGGGCGTGCTGCCTCCAGAGACAGCACCCGAGTCCCAACATGCCTGCTTGGCATTCACTTTGATTCTCTAGCTCCAGGGCTCAAGGAAGGCAAACACACACATGGGCATACACACATGCACAAACCCACACGAGAGTTGACGTCATTAAGTAGCCCCATGTCCCCCCAACAGCCCGAATGTAGTATCTTCCCTGATTCCTTCCAGTGAAATCCTGTATGCCAAGGTCATGAGCAGGCACGACCCAGGGGAGGGGAGGCAAAGTGACAGGATGACAGAGGCGTAAATCCCAGAGCCAGATGGAGGGCCAGGCTCCTGAATATCTTCATCTAGGTTCATATCACATCGTCACCCGGAGGGCTTTGCGCTGCCCCATCCAGGGGGGATTTACTGAAGCTCAGGAAAATTTGCCCTGACTATTGCTATAAAATATAAGTCCTTGTCAAACCACTTCACCCAGAGAATCCTAAACCAGTAGATTCACCTTTCTAAGACTTTGTTAAAAGCGTGAAAGGAGCGTGTCCAAACCCAGCACTAGCCTTGTTTATTTCAACTCTCACATCCCATCGGCTCCTCCGTGGTTCTCAGATGGTTTGTCTGTTTCTGAATGACCTCAGGGCTGGTCACAGATGCCACAGATTGCTGGGTCTCACCTCCAGAATTCTGAAGTCGGTATGTGTGGGCTGGGGCCCAAGATTTGGCATTTCTAAGATGTTTCAGGTGACACTGATGCTGTCACACTTTTACAACATGTCTTTTTACATTAATAGGGGAAACTAGTGGCCCCAGAAGATGTCAGAGGAAATGGGAGACACTGGACACAAATAATAGAAGGAAGAGCACACTCCGGGTGCAAGTGTCGTCGAGGCAGGAAGCCTGAGCTCAGCACTCCTCTGTCCATGCCCATGGCAGCCAGGTTCAGCTGTCATGGCCTTCTTTCTCATTGAGCCCAAACCTGATTTAGGAATCCTTCCAAACCAACTAGTCTAAAAAGCCATGACAACTGATTGGAATGGGCAGGCCAGATGAAAACCCTTTGCTGTATTTGATCTAGAGTTTGGACTAGACTATTGCAGACACTCTCCCCATTGCATAAAACTTCCCCTCTGACCTTGAGGATGAGGGGCCACCTGGACCCAAGAACAGAAAAGGAGACTGAGGAAGAGTCCACAGAGTATGTGTCCTAACGTGAGAGGGAGCAGAGTTAAGGTCACTGTCTTTGGTGGGACAGAATGGGGTACAGAGCACACACAGAGAGGGCAGACAAGGAGAGTGGCAGCTCTCCTTGAGTACTTTCTCCAAAAATGGTGTGTTTCCCATTTTCAAAGCAATTCTGTAACATGATAGCTGCAGTAACGGTGATGAAAGAATGTCAGAGGAAGCTGTGAGCCCGAAGACAGGGAAGCATTTGGGGAAGGTGGTCCTAGGGGCCCTGGGAATGAACTCTATCTGGGTATCAGTGAACAGGCTGGCCCTGGGAAGCAGGACCACCTACAGCCTTCATGGGGAGGGTCAGAGGTCGGAGACAAAAGGTCAGTCATAGAAGGCAGACAGAGCCAATGGCAACCCCTTCCCAAATGAAGAAGAAACCAAGTCCAAGGGCCATTGTCAAAGAAAGAGTTAAGGAAGAGGAGAGATGTCTTGTAGGACTGAGATACAAAGAGGCACCTGGACAGTAAAAGGTCTAAAACTCCCAAATCCATTGCCAGGCCTTTCCTGAGCTCATGTGGCTCAGGGATGGGGTGGTGGGGCAGGGAGGGGAGAGAGAAAGGACCCATCTCACACTGCTTCCTCTTTGATGCCATGCTTATATAAGACTCGGGAGACCTTGCCCACAGACCCAAACTGCCTCTGTAGCTTCCGTATCGAGCTAGAACAGGAAATGTGGGGCAGAATTTAGAGTGACCAGTGATGTTCTGGTTGTGGGCACTGCCACTTCAAGGGGTGCACAGCCTGTGGGCTGAACCTCCTCACCCCAGTGAAGTCAGGCAGTCCACAGGCCACCTACATGGCCTCATATTTCTACGTTTAATGCCTGATGTCAATTCCATAAACCTCCATGGAGTATGGACCCTGTTGAAGCCATCATGGGACAGTCAGCGAATTCCGAGGGTATGCTCTACAGAAAGGCGTTTGAGACCTCAGTCTTGGAATAATCCAGAGACCTGAGCCTCCCCCAAACCCTGGTCTGGGCCCCAGGGCAGGAAAGGGGGGCAGGATGCTTGTTGCCAGGAGTCCTCGAAGCTGCAATGCCCGTGAATTCCTTAGAGTTCTCTAGACTCACACCATAAACTCAGCAAATAAAGGAACCGGAGGAGAAGGTCATCGAGTGATGTGTGGAGCCAGGGCTTATTAGCATATATCTGCATATCAATGAAGAAATAAGGTCCTGCTTAAAGAGAGTTGGTAATGTACAGGTTCAGATAAACTGTTACCTTAGAGTAGAGCCTGCTGACAAATTCTGTGTCACAAGGCTCTGTCACCCACTGGGCAACCAAGGATGTACTGGGAAGAGTGAAAGGAACAGTCATCTCTCTCTCTCACACACACGCGCACACACGCACGCGCACACACACGCGCACACATGAACACGCACACATGAACACGCACACACACAAACATGCACACACATGTCCACGCACACACCCATGCACACACACACACGCTCGCACACACGCACACACACACACGCACAGCAGTGCCTCTGCAGGAGACATTGGACATTTGGTTCTTGATTCTGCCATTCCCTGAGTGTGTGACTGAGTGAATGACAACCTCTGTGAAACTCTGCACCTTAGCACAGACAGCATAAGGACTTTCCAAGTCACTGTGAACTTCTGGGCTTCTCTTGACAAAGCACTTGACCTTCATTCAGAAGGTGTTCAACCAACTGTGACCATTACAGTCCTGGGGCATTCGGAAGTGCATGCCGCTGAGGGGAGGTGCCATGTGCACCCCGAGAAGGACCCTGGGAACCGTGTCCAGCCACAGAACCAGCAGTCGTACTGGGTCAGCCCCTCTTTTGTTTCCCTCCACAGCATTTTACAGACCTCTCCATCTTACTGTGCTATTCTAGCTTCAGGCTGCCTAGACGATATGTTAATAATAAAAAATTATAATACATCGCATCGGCCTAGCACTTTGCTATAGGTTACTAAGCACTTTTACTTAACAATTTGCACTTAATTCTCGTGCTGTCATGTGCAATCTGAGGTCTCTCTCATGCTGAGGTCTGAGGAGCCAAACTCAAGTAGCAGGCAGAGTTCCAGCACTGGGCATCCGTCCCCGGGTCCTGCTGCCCCGCGCCTAAGTCAAGCTGGTCAGGTGGCCAGGGCTCTGGGGGCCGCGTGCCCACTTCCTTCCATTCTGCTAACACTTGCTACGTATTATGTGCCAGGCACAGACCTATCTGCCGGTGATTTGGGCAACATTTGAGAAGCACCCAGCACTACCAAACAGTCTGTCTGTGGCCTTCACCACTGGCAGTGACAGGAAGAACTGTGGCTAAGGACCAGTGGCATATATAGAAGCCTGCAGGGATGTGACAGCTGAGTGCCACTAAGCAGGCAAGGTCAGGGATTATTTGCACAAGTGGGGACGGTGGAGTACAGACTGTATGTCGAAGAACAGCATCATAGCTCTGTTAAATTTCCTGAATTTGGTCAACGCATTGGGCTCATGTAAGAGAATGCCTTATTCTTTGAAGATGCATAGTGAATATGGGTGAAAACTGTTCAAAATGCTCTTCTTGTCACTTTTCTAAAGGTATGAAATTTTTAAAAAGTGCACCCTGCAGACTTCTTCAGCACCTATATATCTCCAAAAGCTAGTGTGGCCCATCTTAAAATTTTAATTATAGAAATCCAGACAAAACTGAAATCTTAAAGGTCATCAGATTAAATCTTTTATCCTCTATTTGCCCCTTCCCCTGTATGGGTGAGCACATGCAGACAAGTTCACACACAAACACACAGAAGCCCTCCCCCCACAGAACCACTCACACAGAACCACACACACACAGAACCACACACACAGAACCACACACACGTACACACACACACCCTGCCATGCGTACGCATATACTTGCAGTGCTAAAAATTCTAAAATAAAGTAACTACTTCTGTGCCCCTCAGACCCTTACGTTTCTTCTACATGGAGTTGGTTGTCCCCAAATAACTTAGGCCCATGGGTCTTGGTTGTGCTTTCCATGATCACGTAGAAAACATCTCATACCTTTCCCGCCAAATAGCACTTAAACACATGAACATGGTTGTGTTCTTAGTCTCCTCTTTTTCTTCAGTCCCTCTCCCATAGGTTCACTCATGTTAGAGCCAAAATGTACCTTTGAGTCTTCTGCTAGTCTCCTACCGAAACTCACATTCTGCAGAAGAGAAAGCTGAGGCTTCAAGTCCAAGATTCTTATTTCAAAATTGGGCCATCAGTCCTCTCAGACAGGATGGTACAAACCAGCTTGGTTACGTTTCTGAAGGTCAAATCAGTAGACCAGGTTTCTGTGGCTGAGCTCTCTGCCTGTACCTGGCACTAAACATGAAAGCAATACAAGACCCTTGCAGATGGCAGGTCAGGGCTCAGGCTCCGAGCCCAGCAGAGGTCTGAGGTTCTCCTCTCCTCTAAAGACAAGGGCATTCTTCTTTAGGGTACCCACACTGAAAACACTCTGCACCAAATTGCAATCACCTTTACATGAGAGGACACACAAACCCACAGCCAATACACTGGCCAGTGCACCTTCCACTGAGTCAGAGCCCCACATGGAATGTCAACAGAGGCAGGACTGCGGGTGGAGTGTTATTATGAGAAATGCCCAGGCTTTGGAGCCAGAGCTGGTGTGAATTTTGTTTCCTGCAGAACTTGAGTGAGCTACTCAGTCGCCCTGAGACTCAGTGCCCTTGTCTGTCAAAATGAGATGATACGTTCTCCCTTCTAGGGCCGTAACAAAAAATACAGGAGAAATGAATACATGGTCTTAGTAGGCGCTCAACAAGTACTAATTATTTATAAATGTGACCACTATTCCAGAAAGGTTATAACGATGCCTTTGGCAGAGGCTTACTCTGTTTTAGGCAATGTAAGAAATAGGCTAATTACAATCATAACATCAGTGAAATTACATCATAGTCAGTAATAAGAATTTTAAAATGGGCTGGAAAAGCAACCCATGCTCTACTGGGACAGAGCCAAGACAACCAGATGACAAAGTGTGGCCAACAGATGAGTTACTCTGCTGTTTAGTACACTTAATAAAACACTGCATCTTCCTGAAATTGCTGTCTTGCTAAACAGAAATATCCCGAGGGTTTAAACAGAAAAGATAAATGACTCTGTTTGTCTTATATAAGAACTGAGGCATTCATGAGAAGGGGGGTGGGGTGGGGGCATCTGGAAGACCACCTAGGACCAGGAGGTGGAGGCAGTGAGTGCGGGTTGAAGTCTGCTCACATGAGCTAAACATTTGAAGAAAAAGAAACTTTTGGCACATAGGGAGGCTTTTCTGTTAATGCAAAAAATGGTACTTTTTTTTTGACAGGTCTGACAAACTGGAGAGCTTTCTTTTCAAGCAGTAAGTGAGTGAGTGAACTGACTTAAGAATCAGATGAAAGGGAAAATATAAGACACACTAACCGTGAGCCCCATGTTTTGATCCCTGACTCAGAGCTCAGGGTGTCATCTGCTCACAAGCCTCCTGTGGGTGCACATCTCACAGCTGGATCGAGTTTAGGTGCCAGATAAGCTGTGTCCCCAGGGGGACCCCTTTCTCTGTCACCAGTTTCGGAGGCAGCATTACAAGGAACCAGACAAGGAAGTCAGGCTTAGTCATAACAATGGGGATATTCTTGTAACAGCGAATAGGAACAATAGGGCTGGTTCTGTTCTACTGAGCTAACACCGGATTCATTGGAGCTAGAGAAAGCCTATCATAATAGCATGGAATGAGTTTAAATGCAATGAAGCGATCCCATACAGAGTTTCCCCACCAGACTAAAATCAATGATTTGCCAGACCTTTGATGTTTCAGCATTCCTTAAGGGCTGCTGAGACTTGAAAGGCTGTCCCAGCTGGAAAGAACCAGAATATCGTCCATTTCAAGTGTATCATTTTGCAGGTGATTAAACTGAGATCCACAAAGGCTGTGTGGTTGGTAAGTCACAAAGAACACACCCAGCTCTGGGGTTGAGTTTTATTCCGAGGACACCGACCGCTTCCCTTCTCGGATGCCCGCCAGCCCTAGGAGTGACGACTACCGTGTGAGGAGGAGGGAGAGGTACTCCCTGGTTTTAATTCAGGCAGCGCTCACGCCCTTGTGCAATCGCTTCTCGGAGCAACAGAACGATGGATGTGGCACTATCTCCAGTGGCCGCGAGAGGGCGCCAGGCCCCTACGCTGGGACCCGTCTTCCAGGCTACCCGCTTGCCCGTACAGCCCGTGTATATTTATTTTCAATGAGGTCAAGAGTATCAAGGTTGTAAAATGACATATTTTCACTTGTTTTCCCCTACACCTCAGACACAGCTTTTCTGAAGTCGGTAATCTCCCTGAGACAATGTTCTCCCCACCCACCTCTTCAAGCAGACTTTCCACACATCAGTCTGCCCCTGACTGAGCAATGAGGGGGGGCTGGGGGTGGGGTGGGGTGGGTGGGAGTGGGGTGGGGGGTGGGGAGGCAAAAAGGATACGTGTTTCCCTAACTGGAGATATGAAATCGCTGTTTCCCTGTTCTGGCATTGTGTTTTAAAAGGCAGTCTGCAAACCTAAGGCCTCTGTTCTCCAGCCCCAGGGAGAAGCACAGAGAGGGCACCAGGCTGTGATGCTGTGGCTCAGGCATCAGCTGGGAACCCCAGCCCCACCCCACACCCCCGCCGCCATGCCCAACCCCGGCTTGGGTCCCTCTGGTCCCATTTCGCTCACACTGCTTCTGGTGAAGGATGGAGGATTTCTGGAGATGTCCCGATACAGGAGAACGTTAAGGCAGTGAGCAGACACCCCCACACCATAGTGTCAATATGTGGGTGCCACATTAAAATGGAGGCTTTGCCCAAAGTTGAGTGACCAGGATGCTGGGGGCATAGGAAGAAAGAAAGTGCATTGCACACTCACACAGACACACTCAGTGGAGAAGCAGCTCTCACAAAATGCAGGTCTGGAGTTGGCAGACACTGGGTTGCCATGTTTCTGGCTCACAGAAAGCCACTGGCCTTCCTGCGTCCTCTCAGACGGGCTTCTCAACAGGTCAGTAGAAATCCAACAGGCCAACTGCAAGCCTCACCCACCAGTCACGAGCCTACAGCCAGCCCTGAGCTGAGTGACTGCTGTCCCAGTGGTGGGCAGCCTGGAAGGTCGGTGCAGTCACCTTCTGGTCTCGTCGCTGTCCTCACTACTCACCGCCAGAAATGTCAGTGCGTTTCTCATCCTCTGGCCCTTCCCAGCCCCCTTGTCTATCTAGATCTATTTTTTACACTTTTAGGCTTCAGGCAAATAACACTGCAGCTTCTTATCCCGAAGCGTGGAGACCTCTGTTTGTTCTAGGGGGAAAGTTTATCACACAGCTTTGCCTTAGGGGCTGGGAGGAAGTCAGGGCCAGTCCACGGGTGTTTTCATTCCACAGCCTCTGGAATGAAAGCTCCTACTATACAAGGGCCGTCAGGAAAAAATCCAGCCATAAACGGCTCAAGTTTGCATATTACATGGCTGGATGCTTTCCAGGCAGCCCTTGTGTACCAGGGGAACTAAAAGCCTAACTCAGATCATGTCCCTTTCTTATAAATACTGGTAACCTGTTGTGAAAGAAAAATAATCTCCTAGACTGTCCTCTAATTAATGCCACTATGGAGTTATGGGAACAAGACAAGTGGGTAGTTGAATAGGGTCAGAAGGATGAATGGAAGTGGCCAGTCAGAATAGGGGTCACAGGAATCCCCAAAAGACAGAACAGCCTAAGCAAAGACCTGTCAGAGGGAGGGCCCTGGTGCCAGATGGGGTGAAGGATGCAAGCAGCCTGGGGTGGCCAGTATGGCCAATTCAGTGTGCTCGGGGTTGCAAAGCCACATGGCACTCAGCCCAAATTTAGCCCGTGCACGTGTGTTGCCAAGTCCTCACAGGGCTTAAAATAAGTTTTGAATGCCTTTAGATGAGGTTTATTTTGTCTGTCACCATCTGCCATCTCCTCGCCCCAGCAGGACTTTGATCATTTACACCCCCTGCCTGGACCCTGAAGGCATTTGGGACTTCCAGCTCTGATTTAAGGCCTCCCAGATGGAGGACCTCTTGCTATTCTGCTCCCGAGGCTGCTAACAGAGAGGGAGGGAGTCAGACATTTGTACCAGCAATGCTCAGATATGTTCCTCCTGCCCCTGCAAGGAAGCCTATCATCCAGGATCCACGGTGTCAGAAAGTCTAGTCACTTCAAGAACACTCTGTTGAGATAGAGAAGGAGGGGCTGGGGCAGGCTGGGAGGAGCACAGGAGGTGCACATCACAGGCCCCTGGGCACCTGCTGCCCCATGGAGGCCGCCAGGGGAGCAGCCAAGCGTCCACCTGGGGCCTTGGCCCTGGACTGAGTAACTGCTGCTAGCAAAGCACACTATATTCTGGGGACACTTGATCTTGACTTAACCTTCAAAGGGGACTCAGATCCTACACCAAGAAATATCACTGCCTCAGTCAGGCTCTCGAGTCCTCATTCTGGAGCAAGCTCAGAGGACACAGTTCTTTTTGCCACTTCTGATGTCATATCTTTGATCAACTATGGTCTGTTAGCACCTTGTCGCCCCTCTGGTGACCTGAAGATTTGCAGCAGGCCCTAACTTGTCACGCCACTGATTCTTGGCCTGTTTTCACAGGGCTCCAAGCCAACTGCCTGCTCTGCCAAGTCGCAGATATGCCCAGTCCAGCGTGAATTCCAGAGGAAGGAGAGGGTCCTGTTAGGTCCCATCCCACTGCCCACCAGCCCAGAATCAACAATGACTCAACCACATTCTCTGCAAAGCCCAGAACTAATAAGGCAAGTGCAAGCAGGAGCTACAAATTAACCCCTTGAACATGCAGGTTATTTAGATGGAAAGAGACAGATGCCCTTGGCCCTTCATAAATAAACTGTGCAGTGATTGGGTGGGGGTGGGGTGAGGCTAGAAGCCATCTAAAGCCACAGGGAGCAAAGTGGGTAGAACTGGCCTTCCAGGCTGATTATGCCTCTGTCTGGGTGGGGTGGGGCGAACAGAAATGGCTCCATCTTGACAGCCATCAAGTTGCTGAGTGTAGGGCTCAGCGAGAAGGCAAGATGCCCAGAGCCACCTAGCACATTCTTGAGCTGAGACTTCTGTGGAGGTATTTCTGGCCCTTTTGTCTACAAAGAAAGCAGGAAAAGCAGAGGGGTGAGGAGAAGGGTGATGGGGCAAAGAGGAAGGAGGGTGAAGAAAAGCACAGGTGAAGAGAGAGGAGGTATCGGATGAGGGTGAGCGGGGAGGGAGGTCTGATGAGGGAAAGCTGAAGGGGAAGGGGCTGAGGCCATGGCATTTACAGGAGCCTACGGGGCCCTGGGCTTCTAGCATCTAGCTGGTCTACACTTATACATCTCCCCACAGAGGGGACTGATCTCCAAAATAACATTCTCTCACTCCCATGTCACGTGTGCAGCAGTGTCTACTGACCTGCCACATCCCCAGTGGCTCAGGCATCCCTGTGTGTCCTCTGGGAAAAACAAATGGCAGAGTGGGGCGGGCAGGGCGGGCAGAGAAGAGCGGGCTGGGCCCTCTGGACAGAACTGTGTTGAAGCCAGGAAACGTCTCTCATCCTGCAGATCCATCCACGTTGCCCTAATGCCAGGACTCCCTTTATTTTTAAGGCGGAATAACATTCCATTGTATGCATCTACCACATTTCCTGTATCTACTCACCTGCCCGAGGCCACTTAGTTTGCTTCCGGATCATGGCTATTGTGAGTAGTGCCATGGACAACGCTCAGTGAAATAAGCCAGACAGAGAGAGACAAATACCACCCGGCTCACTGACATGTGGAATCTAAAATAGTAGAACTCATAGAAGCAGAGAAGAATGGGGAGAGAGTAATAGGGAGATGTTGGTCAAGGGTGAGTAAGTTCTGGGGAGCCAATGTACAGCAAGAAGGCTGGACTTAACTGCACTGTATCGTATGCTTACAGTTGGCTGAGGTTGATTTTACGTTTTCTCCCCACATCCACGCACAAACGTGAAAACTCTAGTGATGGATGCGCTGCTTTGTTCGATTGCAGTGATCATTTCACAATGTGCTCAGGTAGTAAACCACCACCTTGTACACCTTAAATGCATACGCATTTTATTTG
>PVJL010008364.1:0-67402 GCA_004026885.1 Lyroderma lyra
TTTTTTTTTTTTTTTTTTTTTTTTTTTTTTTTTTTTTTTTTTTTTTTTTTTTTTTTTTTTTTTTTTTTTTTTTTTTTTTTTTTTTTTTTTTTTTTTTTTTTTTTTTTTTTTTTTTTTTTTTTTTTTTTTTTTTTTTTTTTTTTTTTTTTTTTTTTTTTTTTTTTTTTGGTGGTATGTTCAGGGTCTGCAAATAATGACAGTTTTGCTTCTTCCCTTCCAATTTGAATGCATTTTATTTCTTTTTCCTGTCTGATTAATGTGGTTAGGACTTCCAATACTATGTTGAATAAAAGTGGTTAAAGTGGGCATCCTTGTCTTGTTACTGATCATAAGAACTCTTTTAACTTTTTCCCATTGAGTATGATGTTAGCTGTTAGTTTGTCATTTATGACCCTTATTATGTTGAGGATTTTTCTTCTGTTCCCAAATTGCTGAGAGGTTCTATCATAAATCAAATGTTTTTCTGCATCTATTCATATTGTCATATAATTTTTATCTTTCATTTTGTTTATTCTGTACCAAGTTATTTGATATGTGAATATTGAATCAACCTTGTATCTCAAAAATAAATCCACTTGATTATGGTATATGATCTTTTATAATAAGTGTCTTTCTGTATTCTGTTTGCTAATATTTTATTGAGTATTTTTACATCTATGTTAATCAGGATATTGGTGTATAATTTTCTGTTTTTTTTTTTTTTTTCATAATGTCTTTATCTGGTTTTGAAATTAGGGTGATGTTGACCTTGTAAAATGAGCTTGGGAGTGCTCCCTCCTCTTAATTATTTTTGTGTGAAGGATCAGTGTTAATTCTTGTTTGAATGTTGTTCACATGATGCCATCAGGTCAGAACTTTTGTTTGTTGGGAGTATTCTTTATTGCTGATTTCATTTTGTTTGCAGTAATCAGTCTGTTCAGATTTTCTTTATCTTCTTGATTCAGTCTTGGAAGATTGTATGTTTCTAGGAATTTATCCATTTCTTTCAGCTTTTACAACTTATTGGCATATAACTCTTTATAATACAGTAGATTCTTCATTAACTAAAATTCAAGCAACAGGCAAAAAATTTCGCTAGTTGCTTGAGACTTTTGCCATATTTTCTACTATATTCTCTATGCTTTACTTTACATCCCCATGACTATTTCATAACTACCTATTTGTACTTCTTAATCCTTTCACCTTTTTTTATTCTGTCTGCCAACTCCCCTTCCACATATCATCCCAAGTCTAGTACCCATTTGATAATATACAGTTATTACAATATTATTGACTATATTCCTTACACGTTATCCTACATCCCCACCAACACTGTATGATAACCAAATTGTACTTCTCAATTTCTTGTCCTTTTTCACCACCCCTAACCCCTGTGTCATCTGGCAACCACCAAAATGTTCTCTGTATTTATGATTTTGTTTCTGTCTTGTTTTTTGTCCTTTAGATTTCAGAGATAAACAAAATCACATCGCATCTGTCTTTCTCTGCCTAACATACTCCACTCAGCACAATGCCCTCTAGGCCCATTCATTCAGCTGCAGATTGCAAAACACAGTCTCTTTCATGGCCAAGCAATATTTTATTGTGTATATGTACCACTTCCTCTTTATCCATTTATCCATCAAGTGACACCCAGGCTGCTTCTACATCCTGGCCCCTGTTAAATACTGCTTCAATGAACTTACAAATGCACATGTCCCCTCAAAGTAACATTTTGGTTTTTTTTTCAGATAAATACCAAGAAGTGGAATCACTGGTTCCTTCTCTTTCTCTTGTTATAACCTTTGTTTTAAAGTCCATTTTGTTTAGTATATGTAAGTATTGCAACACCAGCTTTTATTTTGTTTCCATTTTCATGAAATAACTTTTTCCATCCCTTTGCTGTTAGTCTCTGTGTGTGTCTTTCAATCTAAATTGAGTCTCTTGTAGGCAGCATATGAGGTGGGACAATTAATTTCATGAACTCATCTTAGAAAAACTGCTATATACTTCATTACTGATTATCACTACAGTCACCTTTGAAGTACCCCCCTTTGGAAGCTATGCACTGATGTCAGTGCCTAGTCTGCCCTTCAAAGCAATTTTGGAAGTCTTACTGGAAAGGCCATCAGAGCTGTTGTTATACCCAAAATCTGACAATTAAGTTAGTGAACTTGCCACAGTGTGTTTACAATGGTAGAACTGTGCAAACAACTCAGTAAGGTGTCATACCTGTAGCTTCTTCTTGTTTGGGGAGCTCTTTATCTATCTTTCAATTTTAAATGATACCCTTGCTGGGTAGTGTACTCTCAGTTGTTAGTTTTTCTGTTTGATTATTTTGAGTATTTTGTACCAAACCTTTCCGGCCTGCAAAGTTTCTGTTGTGAAATCAGCTTAGAGTTCTTTGGGAGCTCCCTTGTGTGTGAATAACTGTTTTTATCTTGCTGCTTTTAGGATTCTGTCTTTGTCTTTAACTTTGAAATTTTAATTATGACGTGTTTTGGTGTGGGCCTATTTAGGTTCTTCTTGTTTGGGACTCTCTGTGCCTCCTGGGTTTGCATGTTTGTTTCCTTCACCAGATTAGGAAAGTTTTTAGTCATTATTTTTTTAAACAGGTTCTCAATCTTAATTTTTCTCTTTTTCTTCTGGTACTTTATGATGTGAAAATTGTTACACTTGATGTCCCAGAGGTCTCTTAAACTATCCTCTCATTTATTTATTTATTTATTTATTTATTTATTTATTTATTTATTTATTCATTTAATTTATTGTTTTGATTGGATGTCTTCTGTTATCTTGTCTTCCAACTCATTGATTTGATCCTCTGCTTCATCTAGGTTGCTGGTAAATCCTTCTAGTGCATTCTTAATTTTTGTTATTATATTCTTCACTTCTGATTCATTCTTCTTTATGATTTGTATTATTTTTTTTATGCTTGCTATCTTTTAGTTGAAGTTTTCACTAAGTTCCCTGAACATCTTTATAAGTATTATGTTGAACTCTGTATCTGGTAGTTTGCTTGCCTCGATTTTGTTTAGTTCTTTTTCTGGAATTTTCTCCTGTTTTTCATTGGGGACATATTTCTTTGTCTTCTCTTTTGGCTGTTTCTGTGTTTGTTTCTATGTAGATCTATGTTGCCCAGTCTTGTTGTGTGGCCTTAGGTAGTAGGTGTCCTGTGGGCCCCAGTGGAACAGCTTATGGGCTACTGTGTGTGGGGCTTACCCCACCAAGCAGGATTCACCCCAGTACCCTCTGGTGTCTGTTGATATCACCCTTTTGGAATGTCACTTGTGGGGCTAATTGGGTGATGCTCTGTTGTGGTCTGAAGCCAACCTCCAAGCATGTTGGTTCTGGGGCTTCATGGGAGGGGCTCTGGTGCAGGCCCAGGCTAGCCACTGCCTGTGACTTGCCAGGGAATAATATCTGGTAGGAGCTACAAAGCAGTCTATGGTTGGTCGCTGCCTGTGCTGGACCTGGAGGTGCATGGGAGAGGCCATGCTGTGAATGGAGGATGACTACCACCAATACTGGGTCTGAAGTAGCTCCACAAGAGGCTTCCTGTCACCAACAGCTCTTGTAAGGTTCAGATGCTGATAAAACCTCCTGCAGTAGGGAGTTAGGTATGGTGGGGTCTCAATTAGTCACCAGGGTGGAGCAAGTAGAGCTCACCACACCAATTCAGATTCAGATTCAGCCATGGGCATGGGCATGGGAAAAGGACTCAAAACAGGAAAGATTATGCCCACCTGTCAGCTGCATGGGAGGACCCCATACAGGAAATATGGTAACTGTTCCTCAAGTCCTTTCCCTGAAGTTACACAACTCAGTCTCTCCCCCTATGTCTCTGATGACCCCCATGTCACTGCCCCTCTTCAAGAATCCAAGGTGAGTGCCTACATGGGTCCTTTAAGAAGATTGTGGGTTTCCCACAGCCTTTCATTCCACAGAGGTAATCAGAATCTCCATGGATTTTCAAAACCTGATGTGGGGACTTCTTTTCCTGGCACCAGATGTGGAGGTAGGGTCCTGCACTCCTCTATGGGGAAGCTTTTTGGCCAAGATACAGGCTGTCCAGCTGTACCATTTTAAATGGGACATAAAACAATGGTACTATCCCATTTCAAGTAGTACATATAGTCAGTCTAATGACACTTTGAAATTAGCTCACTGAGACTAGGCTGACAATATGAACCATTTGAAATTTGACATCTGGTCAACCTACCAAGATATCTCCCAATTTTCAACATCTGGTGTGGGACCAGCTCATTTCATGTCTTCTCATCTCTTACCAGTCTTGACGTGGCTTCTTCTTTATATTCTTAATTATAAAACATTTGTTCAGCTAGACCTCAGATGGTTCTCCAGGTTGATTGTTCTATAATTTAGTTGTAATTTTTATGTGTTCATGGGATCAGTCAAGCACCGCATTTATCTACTTTACCATCTTGGATCTGTTATTTTAACATTTATCTTTATGTTCTTTTGCTCCATTCTTTTTCTTAATGAAGTTCCTTTAACATTCCTTATAATACTGGTTTGGTGGTAATGAACTCCTTACACTTACTTTATTCTCTGGGTAGCTCGTTATCTCTCCTTTGATTCTAAATAATAGATATTCTGGATAGAGTCATGTTGGTGGTAGGTCCTTGCTTTTCATCACTTTTATAGCAATCCCTCTGGCCTGAAAATTTTCAGTTGAGAAATTAAATGACAATCTTATGGCACCTCCCTTAGAAGTAATTCCTTGTCTTTGTTTTGGTGCTTTTAGGATCCTCTCTTTGTTTTTTACCTCTGTCATTTTAATTTTAATTATGATGTGTCTTGGTGTGGGCCTGTTTGGGTTCATTTTGTTTGGGATTCTCTGTGGTTCCTGGACTTATATGTCTATTTTCTTTCTCAAGTTAAAAGTTTGCAATTATTACTTTTTCAAATAAGTTCTCAATGCCTACATTTCTCTCTTCTCCTTCTGATGCCCCCTGTGATATGAATGTTGTTATATTTGATTTTGTCCCAGAGGTTCTTTAACCTTTCCCCATTTTAAAATTTCTTTTTCTTTTATTTTTTATTTGCTGTTCTGATTGGGTGTTTTCTGATCTCTTGTCTTTCAAATCACTGGTTCAATTTTCTGTTTATCTAATTTATTGGTGATTCCTTCTAGATCATTCTTCATTTGTTATTATAATTTTTATTTCTGATTGGATGCTTTTTATAGTTTCTATGTCTTTTTTTGTTCCTGCTTTTTGTTAAAGTCCTCAATTAGTTTCTTGAGTATCTTTATAACCATTGTTTTGAACTCTATATCTAGTAGGTTGTTTGCCTCCACTTCATTTAATTCTTTTTGTTAATTTTTCTTTCTTTCTTTTTTATGTTTCAATGAGGACGTAATTATTTATTTATTTTGGCTACCTCTCTGTGTTTGTTTGTATGTGTTAGGCAGATCTGCTACATCTCCCAGTTTTGACTGGGTGGGCTTATGTAGTAAGTGCCCTGTGGGACCCAGTGGCACAATCTCTTTGATTATCTGCACCAGGTGCTGTAGGAGTGAATTTTATGTATGTTGTGTGTTTTCCTGTTATACTTGAGCCTTCATTACTTTTGGCATGTCTGTGGGTGGGATTGACCCTGAGTCTGACTGGTGGTGGGGTTTGCCCATGTCTACAGCTATGGGCTGCTGCTTGTGTTAGTTTACCCCATGGGTTGGTATTCACCCAAGAAGCTCTGGTGCTGCTGAGACCACCTTTTGGGTGTGCCACTTGTTAGGCTAATTGGGTTTTGCTATTAATATGTTGTGGTCTGATGCCAGTCTCTCGGCATGTTGGTTTTAGAGCCTGTCAGGAGAAGCTGTGGTGGAGTCCCAGGTCAGTTGTTGCTTGTGAATGGCTTAAGACTACCTGGTAGGAACTAAAAAGTGATCAGTGGTTGGTTGCTTCCATATACTGGACCTAGAGGTGCATGAAAATGTCCAGACTGTAAGCTTAGGATGGCTTCCAACAGTACTGATCCTGGAACAGCTTAGCAAAAAGCCCAGCATACCTTAAGGCCTCTTGCCACCTGCAGGCTCCCTATAAGTCTCAGCCATTAAAAGAGATTTGTGGGTATGCAAGTTGGGTGAGGTGGAGTCTCAGGGAGTCACCATGGTAGTGTGAGTAATGTTCACCAGGTTAGTGTATTTTCCTGTTTGGCACCAGTGTTGAGCTTGGGGCTGTTCATCAAAAGGCTCAGAGCACACTGAGGTCAGCTGCCAACCTTGAGCTTGCAGACCCCTGAGAGTTGTCCAATAAAGACTGTAACATGGGACAGGACTAAATGTTGGCCACAAAACTGCCTCAAGTGGTGTGTGAGTTGAGGCTAGCTGTTTGTTGCTAAAACAACCTCCTAGGGTGTGTTGGGCAGGTCTGGCTGCCAGTAAAGGAAAGTGTCTCCATTGTTACATAAATTAGGTGGTGCAGTGTTCTAGTAGTCACCAGGCTGGAGCAAGTTGAGTTAAACAAGCCAATGCAGACTCAGATTTGGCTGTGTGGATGTGGGCTCAACATAGGACAGATGGTGCTGTCTACCAGCTGCACAGGACGAGAGCTCTACATAGGTAAAATGGTGACTTTCCCTCCACTCATTACCTTGAAGCCACACAACTCTGTCTTTAACTGCATGTCTCTGGTATCTCTTGAGTCATTGTCCCTCCACTGGGGCCCAGGATGAGTGCCTATTAGTGAGTGAGTCTTTAAGCATGGGTATGTTAAAAGGACATCTGGGTTTCCAGCAGTCTTCTGTCTTATCCAGATGGTTGGAATTTCCATTGTTTTTCACAGCTAGATGTTGTGAGTATTCCTCTTCCTACCACCAGTACTCCTGGCTGGGAAGTCTCTTGTGGGGCTTGGATTTCATACTCCTCTGAGGGGGACCTCCATGACTGAGACATCCCTCCTGATTCTTAATGCCAAACACAGTATAGGTATGGCCTATTTCATGTCTCTGCCCCTCCTGCCAGTCTCAATGTTGTTTCTTCTTCATATCCTTAGTTATAGGACTTTTGTTCAGCTAGTTCTGATGGTTCTCCAGGTTGATTGTTCTATAACTGTAATTTTAATATGGCTATAGAAGGAGGTAAGCACAGTGTTTATCTGCTCCACTACCTCGCTCCCATCCTCATTATTTCCTTATTAATATTCTGTGTTGATTATCTATCCATTGAGGTAATTATAGTGTTAAAGTCTTCAGCTATTATTGTATTACTGTTAATTTCTGCCTTTATGTCCATTAATTTTTTGGATATACCTGGGTGCTCCTATGCCAAGTATGTAATTTACAAATGTTATATTCTGTTCTTGTATTGACACTTTTATCTTATGTAATGTACTTCTTTGTTTCTTTTTACATTCTTAGTTTTAAAGTCTTTTTTCTTCTAAGTATTGCTACCCCAGCTTTCTTTTCATTTATTTTTGCATGGAATATTTTTCTATCCCTTCACTTTCACTTTGTGTGTGTCTTTCAATCTAAAATGAGTCACTTGTAGGCAGCTTATGAGGTCTGATCATTAAGTTGGTGAACTCATCCTAGAAAAATGCTACACACCTCATTTCTGAATATCACTATGGTCACCTTAAAAGTATATCCCTTAGAAAAGCTATGCACTGATGCCAGTGCTTGTCTGCCCTTCACAGCGATTTTGGAACTCTTTCTGGAATGGCTATCAGAGGTGTTGTCTTATGACCCTTGATGCTCTGATTGTCATCAAAATGTCTTCCTATTAATATTTCCTTTATCTTCAGGTTAAGAAAAACGTCATTGGGAGCCAGATTAGGTGAGTAAGGAGTATGCTCCAATACAGTTATTTGTATACTGGCTAAACACTCCCTCACAGACTGTGCTGGTACATTGTTGTGATGCAAGAGCCATAAGCTGTTGCTGAAAAGTTGAGGTTTTCTTCATCTAACTTTTTCATGCAGCCTTTTCAGCACTTCCAAATAGTAAACTTGGTTGACTGTTTGTCCAGTTGGTACAAATGAACAATGAATAATTCCTCTGGTATAAAAAAAGGTTAACAACATCATTTTGACTCTTGATTTGGATTGAGGGAAATTTTTGATCATGGCGATTTGGCTGATTTCCATTGTGCACTTTAATTCTTTGTTTCAGGATTATATTGATACACTCATGTTTCATCACCAGTGATACCATGGCCGAAAACATGGTTTTGCCTCACCGAACGGTCTTGGCGCGTTTTGCTTTTGTTCAAAAGCAAAAGATAATCAGTGAGCTTCTTTGGAACTATTTTTCGCACACACCTTTCTCATGCCAAGATTTTCAGTTAAGATTTTTCTGTTTCTTTATTGATTTTTACTTTACCTGCCATGCTTTTCACAGTCAGCTGATGTTTTGATGCATAATTTGATGTATTTTTGCAATGTTTACATCAGTTCTGCTTGTTACTGGCCACCTTGACCTCTCTTCATTAGTGATGTTTTCTCTTGTCTCAGAAAAACATTGTATCCATTTGTAAAATGCTGTTTTCTTCACAGAATAATCATCATAAACTTGGACTAACATGTCTTTGATTTCACTTCCACTCTTGCCAGATTTAACAAGAAATTTAATGTTTGTTTGTTACTCTAATTCAAGCTCTAACATTCTTGGGACAACACACAAAAAAATACAACAACAATAATAAAGGCCACTCAGCAAGACACCACCACACGTTGACACAAACACAGCTGTTAGACACAGATTTACCAAGGTTACGAAACCTTACTGATTTTTTTGTTCAGAGGTGGCAACATAAGCACATGTTGGTGAGTTCTTGAACTTAATGGTCAGACCTCATATAGATGAGTTTATTTTTTAATCTCCATTCAACCATTCTACATCTTTTGATTGAAGCATCTAGTGTATTTACATTTAAAGCAGTTATTGATAGTTATGTGCTTATTTCTATTTTGTTAACTGTATTTGGTTGTTTTAGTTTTTCTCTGTTCTTTTATTCTTCTCTTGATCACTTTCATTTTGATTTGCTTGTTTTCTTTAGTTTTTTTTATTGGGTTCATTTCTCTTCATATTTGTATATTTTTTGTAGGTTTTTGGTTTGTCATTACCATGAGGTTCATATCTATCTATCTATATATTTTAAATTGATAGGAGTTTAAGTTCAAAGGCATTCTAAAAGCACTACATTTTTACTCCCCTTCCATTCTTTATGTTTTTGTCATAATATTTTGTATGAGTTTGTTTTGTGTGTCCCTTATTTATTGTAGTTAGAGTTTAATTGTGCTACTTTGCAAATTGTTTTTTTTTCTTTTCTTTTTTTGTTTTTGCACTTATTGGGGTGACATTTGTTAACAAGAATTACATAGGTTCCAGTTGTACAATTGTACAGTACATCATCTATGTGTTGCATTATATGTTAAGCACCCAGTGTCAGTTCTGTTTCTACCACCATATATTTGGCTCCCCTCCCTCCTTTCTTACTCCCTCCCTCCCACTGCCCAATTGCTCCCAGGTAACCACTAAACTATTGACTGTGGCCATGAGTTTTTTATTTTGCTTTTCTTTATTACTTTCAGTTTTATATTATGCATATAAGTGAAGCCATATGGTTCTTGGTTTTTGTCTGACTTATTTTGCGTAGCATGATGTTCTTGAGGTCCATTCATTTTGATGCATATGGCAGTACTTCATCTTTTCTTATTGTTGAGTAATATTCCATTGTGTATATGAACCACAATTTCTTTATTCAGTCATCTATTCAAGATCACTCTGGCTGCTTCTTTTT
Source organism: Lyroderma lyra (assembly GCA_004026885.1). Taxonomy (NCBI): domain Eukaryota; kingdom Metazoa; phylum Chordata; class Mammalia; order Chiroptera; family Megadermatidae; genus Lyroderma; species Lyroderma lyra. Next base: position 9,746 of record PVJL010008364.1, read on the forward strand.
CTTGGCCACCGTGAACAGTGCTGCGATGAACATTGGGTTACATACGTCCTTGTGGACTAAGGTTTTTAAGTTTTTTGGGTAGATATCCAGAAGGGGGATTGCTGGGTCATATGGAACTCCATTCCCAGTTTTCTGAGAGCCCTCCACACAGTCCTCCATTGCACTTTTACCAATGTACATTCCTACCAGCAGTGTGCAAGAGTTCCCTTTCCCCCTACAGCCTCTCCAGCATTTGTTATTCCTTGTCTTATAGATAATAACCATTCTAAGAGGTGTGAGGTATTATCTTACTGTGGTTTCAATTTGCATTTCCCTAATAGCTAAAGAGGTTGAGCATTTTATTTTTATATGTCTGTTGGCCATTTGTACATCTTAATGGATGAAGTGTCTGTTCAGGTCCTCTGCCCACTTTTTAACTGGGTTGTTTGTTTTTTGTTGTTGAGTCATAGGAGTTCTTTATATATTTTAGATATTAGGCCCTATCAGATGCATTGTTTGCAAATATTTTTCTCCCATTGGTTGGCTGTCTATTTGCTTTGTTGATGGTTTCTTTTGCTGTGCAGAAGCTTTTTAGTTTGATATAGTCCCATTCATTTATTTTTGCTTTTGCTTTCCTTGCTTGGAGGTCAGGTTAATTAAGTCATCCTGAGCACAAGATCTATAAGTTTAGTGCCAATATTTTCTTCTATACAGTTTATTATTTTGGGTCTTATTTAGAGGTCTTTAATCCATTTAAAATTAATTTTAGTATATGGTGACAGTTGACAGTTCAGATTCATTTTTTTTTTTGCATATACTTTTTTCAGTTTTCCAAGCACCATCTACTGAAAAGGCTTTCTATTCCCCATTGCATATTTTTCAGTTCTTTATAAAAAATTATTTGTGAATATATTGTGGATTTATAGCTGGATTTTCAATTCTGTTCCATTGGTTTGTGTGTCTGTTTTTCTGCCAAGACCAAGCTGTTCTGATTATTAATGCTTTGTAGTATAAATTAAAATCGAGGAGTGTGATACCACCTAACTTTATTCTTTCTATGTAGTATTGCTTTGGTGATTTAAGGTCTTTTGTGGTTTTATACAAATCTGATAATTTTAAAAATCTATTTCGTGAAAGTATGTTTGTGGGATTTTGATGGAAATTGCATTAAATCTGTAAATTGCTTTGGGTAAAATGGCCATTTTAACAATGTTAAGTCTTCCTATCCATGAACATTGATTATTTTTATACTTTTTGTGTCCTGTTCAATTTCTTTCAAAAGGGTCTTAAAGTTTTCCTTGTGTAAGTCCATCACCTTCTTTATTAAGTTAATTCTAAAGTATTTCATTCTTTTGGTTCTGATAACAAAAGTTATTGATTCTCTCATGCCTTTTTCTGAAGATTGGTTTGTATATTGGAATACTGTTGATTTTGGTACTTTGATTTTGTATCCTGTGACTTTACTATATTCATTTATTGTTTCTAATAGCTTTCTGGTGAAGTCTTTGGGGTTTGCTATATAAAGGATCATGTCATCTGCAAAGAATGATAATTTGACTTCTCTCTCAATTTGGATACAATTTATTCCTTTCTCTTGCCTGATTTCTCTGACTAGAACTTCCAGTACTATATTGGATAGCAGTGGTGACAGGGACATCCTTGGTCTTTTTCCAGATTTTAGGGGAATAGGCTTCAGCTTTTCCCCATTCAGTATGATATTAGTTGAGGGTTTGTCACATATGGCCTTTATTATGTTGAGGTACTTTCCTTCTATACCCATTTTATTAAGTGTTTTGTTCATAAATGTATGTTGTATCTTGTCAAATGCTTTTTCTACACCAATTTTTATGATCATATGGTTTTTATCTTTTATTTTGTTTATGTGGTGTATCACATTGATTGATTTTTGAATGTGGAACCATCTTTGTGCTCCCGGGATGAATCCCACTTGATCATGGTGTATAATCTTTTTGATGCATTGTTGTATTCTATTTGCTAATTTTTTGTTTAGGATTTTTGCATCTGTGTTCATCAGAGATACCAGGCTTTGGTGTTAGGGTAATGTTGGCCTCATAGAATGATTTAGGAAGTATTGCTTCATCTTCAATCTTCTGGAAGAATCTGAGGAGGACAGGCATTAAATCTTCTTTGAATGCTTGGTAAAATTCATTGGTGACACCATCTGGTCTGGGGATTTTGCCTTTGGAAATGTTTTTGATGATTGTTTCAATTTCTTTACTATTGGTTGGTCTATTTAGATTATCCAGTTCTTTTTGGTTCAATCTGGGTGGACTGTATGTTTCTAGGAACGTGTCCATTTCTTCTAGATTGTTAAATTTAGTGGTATAAGGCCCTTCATAGTTTCTTATGATCCTTTGTATTTCTGTGGTATCAGTGGTAATTTCTCCTTTTTCATTTCTTTTGGATATTTTTGTCCTTTCTTTTCACCCTTTGATTGGTCTAACTTGTCAATTTTGTTGATTTTTAAAATAGAACTAGCTCCTTGTTGCATTAATTTTTCCTATTATTTTTCTGTTCTCATTTTTTTTTAGCTCTTCTCTAATTTTTATTATTTCTTTCCTTCTGATGATTTTGGGTTTTTTCTGTTCTTTTTTTTAGTTATTTAAGATGGGATGTTAGGATGTTTACTTGTGATTTTTCCTGTTACTTTAGAGAGGCCTGTAATGATATAAATTTCCCTCTTATTACTGCTTTCGCTGCATCCCAATAATTTTGATATGTTCTATTTTCCTTGTCATTAGTTTCTATGTATTTCTAAATCTCTTCTTTTATTTGTTGTTTGATCCAGTCATTTTTAAACAAGATGTTGTTTAATCTCTATGTATATGTGATTTTTTTTCTGCTTTTTTTTTCAGTTGATCTCTAATTTCAAAGCTTTGTGGTCTGAGAATACACTTGGTATGATTTTAATCTTCTTGAATTTGCTGAGGCTAGTTTTGTGTCTCAGCATATGCTCTATGTTTGAGAATGTTCTATGTGTACTAGAAAAGAAGATACAGTCTTTCTTTTTTTAAGATAAAGTTTCCTGTAAATGTCTATTATGTCCAATTGCTTTAATGTGTCAATTAAAGCTGATATTTCCTTATTTATTTTTTGTTTAGATGATCTGATTATGGCTGTTAAGTGGGTGTTTAGGTCCCCTACAATGATTGTGTTTTTGTCAGTTTCTCCTTTCAGATCTATTAGTAGTTGCTTTGTGTATTTTGCTGTTTCTTGATTGGGGCATATATATTAATTAGTGTCAAGTCTTCTTTTTGTCATGTTGTCCCTTTTATCACTATGTAATGTTCATATTTGTCTCTTGTTATCTCTTGTTAACCTGAAGTTTGTTTTGTCTGATATCAGTATAAAAACTCTGGCTTTTCTATGGCTACCATTTGCTTGCACTGTTGGTTTTCATTCTTTCATTCTGTTTTGTTTGTTTGTTTGTTCTTATGGCTGAGGAATGTCTCTTGGAGACAGCATATGGATGGGTTTTGTTTATTAATCCAGTGTGCTTCTCTGTGTCTTTTTATTGGTGAGTTCAGTCCATTTACATTTAGAGTGATGATTGATACATGAGGATTTTTACTGGCCATTATTTCTTTCTCTTTATTTATTTATTTATATTTATTTATTTATTTATTGTTGTCCTAATTCTATTCCATTTATTCTGATGTTTTTTTTTTTTCAGGTTGAAGAGCCTCCTTCAGTATATCATGATATGCTGGCCTCATGTTAGAGAACTTCCTCAGCTTTTGTATGTCTGAGAAGGTCTTTATTTCTCTTTCATATCCAAAGGACAATTTTGCTGGATAATTTATTCTTGGCTAGATGTTTCTCTCTTTCAATATTCTAAATATTTGATTCCACTCCCTTCTGGCTTGCAGAGTCTCTGCTGAGAATTTTGATGGTAGCCTGATGTGTTTTAAAGGTTATAGTTTTTTTCCCCTACTCTGAATGCCTTGAGAATTGTCTCCAGTATAATGTGACTTGGAGAAGATCTGCTAGGGTCCAGTTAGTTGGGGGGACCTATTTTCTTTTTGAATTTGGAGTTCCAGATCTTTCCATAGGTTTGGAAACTTCTCATCTACACTTTGTTTGAGTATACTCTCTGTAAAATTCTCTGCCCCCTTTTTAAAGTCTATTTTACTTATATTGTTTTTTCTAATTGTGTCAGATTGTTCTTGTAGAGTTCTTTTAATCTTTTTGACTCTGAAATTTTTATCTTCTTCTTTCTGTGTTGTTTCCATGTGCCAGTCTGCAATATCACTAATTCTTTCCTCTATCTTGTAGGTCATGCTCCCAATAGCAATTATTTCATTTCTCATTTCTTATGTTGTATTATTTATCTCTTGAATTTCTATCTGGTTATTTCTTATAACTTCAATTTCTTTGTTAAAATGTTCCTTTTGTTCATGAATTTATTTTCTGATAACATTCATCTCAGCTATAGTGTTCTGCCAATATGTATTCATTTTTCTGAAAGTTTTCATTACTGTAGCTTTCTATTCTATGTCACTTAGTTCATAAATATCTAGGCATATAAGATCATTTTCTGGAGTTTTTTAATCTTAAAAATTAAAAAAATTTTTTTATTACTGTTTTAATTTTAAAAATTCTTCTTTCTGAGTGTTCTTTTTTTTTTAGATTGAGGGCTTTACCTCTGTCACTTCCCAGTTCGTGTTACTGCTTTGTCTTGCAATATTTTCTCTTTTGTCTATTCAGTCTACTCACACTGGGAGATTCCCTGAAAAGTGATCTTCTCTACTTCAATCCAGCTGTTTTAAATTTAATGCACCTCTTTTTCGGAGAGGATGTGGTAGGTGATAATATTATATGCCTCTGGAATCCCTGTGCAGGTTGGAGCTGTTGTGCCTGTGTGTTGTAGTTTCCCTGAGCTTCTCTGCCAGTTTCTGCTGAAAGGGTAGGGGTGGAGTTTGTTGGGAAAAGAGCAAATGCAGCCTTATTGACAGCAGTCCTGCTCCCACTTGCCCTCTGTGGCCACGGTAAATTCCAGATAGAGAGAGGGTTGGAGGAAGCCACCAGGTTTCACCGCCACCAGATTTTGCCTGGCTATTAAGGCAGCGCTGGTTGGAACTACTGAGTGACATGAAATCATACACTGTCCTGGGCACTGATTTCAGCTGCAATGCAATATTGTCTGTCTGCCAAGAGCAGAAATGGCTGTTGCGAATGCACACCCTTGGGTCTTCCCTTCTCTCCTTTCCTAAGCCTGTGCCTCATGAAGGACTGTGATATTTCCCAGTCAGTTCTTCCATAGGTCCTATCTCTCACCCAGGGCTGTCCTGTGGCTGGGTCTGCAGCGCTTGTGTGTTGTAGTTTCCCTGAGCCTCGCTGCTGGATTTGGCTGAAATGGTGGACATGGGATTTTTTTGGGAAGAGACCCTTTTGTATGGCACTGAGTACTAGCAGTTTCTTTTTTTTGTGGCTGACTGTAGGCTCTAGGTTGAGTTGGGGATGTGAGCCTTGGGAGAAAGAGTCTAGGAAAGAATCCAGGTTTTTCATTTATCTGTTTTGCCTGGCTGTGAGGGCAGTGCTGATTGCAATTGGTGGGTGACTGGAGATCGCACCCTGTCCTGGGTACTGGTTTCAGCAGCAACACAATCTCTTCTACCCACCAAGAACAGAAAAGGCTGCTGCAAATATACGCCTTCTCCCTTCACCTGAACCTGTGCCTCGCCTGGGATTTTTATATTTTCTGGTCAGCATTTCCATGGCCTCTGACTCTCAGTCTCCAGCTCATCTGGGGCCACCCTATGTCTGCGACAGTGCTGCTGCAACCCTCAGATCCTAGCTCTGAGCTCCTCCAGGCCCACACCTGTATCAGCATGCATGCTCCGGCTGCATCCCTAGTCTGCCCAGGGCCATTTAAGGCACTGTGTAAGGCTGCATATTCAGGGCATAGGTCACCTAGGTCTTCTCCCACTTCAGCCTCCTGTGCCTTCACCTTTATCAGTTCTCTGTTTCCAAGCTGCCCATGGTTGCACTGCATTTCAGCCAGTGTTCCCAGGTTCCCAGCTCACTTCTTCTTCTGCCAGGCTCCAGGTTGTGAACCATGGCCTTATCTTCCCTCCTCCTCTTTCTCCTGGTCACCACCTTTTCTCTGACCTGGAGGTGCTTTCTTGTGATGAGTGGTTCTCTCAGCTGAAGCTCTGTGCCACTTAGGGATTCTCAGGTCAGATTTTCTTTTTTTTAATCTGTTGTGTTTCCTAGGAGAGGTTTTAAAAGTCTCCTCTCATGCCGCCATGTTGATGACCCCCACTGAAAATTGTTTTCTGTCTTGTATTTTCATGTTTCTGGGTATGGCCTCTTTTTTTCTGTATAAAGAAGATACATTAACATTTCTTGTAAAGTTGGTTTACCGATGGTGCACTCATTTAGTTTTACTTTTCTGGGAAATTATTTATGTTTGCTTCAATTTTGTATGATAACCTTGCTGAATATAAAATTCTAGATTGTAAGTTTCTTTATTTCAGCACTTCAAATATTTTCTGCCACTGTCTTCTGGCCCGTAAATTTGTCGCTGAGAAATCATCTGATATCCTTATGGTTGTCCCTGGTACATAACTTGTTCTTTTTTTCTTTCTATCTTTAAGAATGTCTCTTTAACTTTTGCAATTTTAACTCAATATGTCATTGTGTGGGCCTCTTTGGGTTTCTCTTCTTTGGAACTATCTGTACTTTCTGGACCTGGATATCTTTTTCCTTCCTCACATTAGAAAAGTTTTTAGCCGTTGTATCTTCAGATATATTTTTTTGCCATTTTCTCTCTCTTCTCCTGTTATCTCTATAATGCAAATATTAGAACACTTGATGTTATCCCAGAGGTCCCTTATACTATTCTCATTTTCTAAATTTTTTTTTATTTTGCTGTTCTGATTGGGAGATTTATACTATTCTGTTTTCCAGGTAATCCATTTTTCTGTATTAATCAATATGCTATGAATTTCTTCCAATTCAGTCTTCATTTCAGTTATTGTATTATTCACCTTTCATTCTTTATTACGTTTTCTAACTTGTTTGAAGTGCTTTTTGAGTCCCTCTATTCAACTCTCAAGTGGGTTGAGCATCATTATGACTAGTTTTTTGAATTCTTTATCAGGCAAATGACTTATCTCAGTTTCATTTGAGTTTTTCTCAGGTTTTTTCTTGTTCCTTCATTTAGGGCATATTCTTCTGTGTCTCCATTTTCTTTGACTTTCTGTGTTTGAGTTAGATGACATAGCTGGCCCTCCCAATCTTAAAATAGTGTGTGTGGTACTGTAGTGTTGCCTCACCAGAAGGAGTGGGTTTCTTGGTAGGGCAGACTGGTGTGTGAGTCCTTCCTTGCCCTTCTGATCTGGGCAGTGATGCCCCTCTGTGTGGGGTGGTGCTGCCTTGTACACATGCTGCATATCCTGTTGCTTTAATTATCTATTGTCTGAATTGGTTCTGAGTGGGCCTGCTCTGCATGCAAGTGTCACAACACCCTACTGGTTCAGCACCCTGTCTTGGTGGGGTAGCCCCATGTGCAAGCACGGTAGCATCTGTTTCACTGTACATGGGGCAGCCCTGTGTATGGGTACCTCAACACTTTGCTGACTTCACACTCTGTCTGGTTGGGGCAACCCCATGTATGTATGCAGAACTGCCCCACTATCTCCCCACTTTATTTGGATTTGGCAGAACAGCATGTGGGTACCACAACATTTTACTGTCTCCTCACTTTCACCATTTGGGGGAGCTCCACATGTGTCTACAACCCAATAGATGTTGTCTAGCAACACTCAAACATAATGGCTTGTTTAATCTTCATGTGGAGGAGCTCCATGTATGTATGCTAGAGTGCTCTTCTGTTTTTGCTGCATCTAGCTCCAGGAAGAGTGGCTACACACTACAGCATCCTGCAGGTCAGCCAAAGAACCTGGGTAGAGTCCCTGACTGCTAACTAAGTGCAGAGGAGACCTAAGCAATTACACTCATTGGTTTCCATGTCCTTGATAGCTCCAGGAGAGCCCTTGTGGTTCCCTAATCTTCTTTATGCTCTCTCTGTCTTTCTTGCTTATTGTGCAGAAGCTGTTCCATTGTCTCTCAGTTGTTTCTTAGGAGGAATTACTATAAATATAGATATATATTTGATGAGAGGCGTGAACTCATTATTCACCTATGCTGACATCTTGGGCTTGTCTGTTATGTGAAGATTATATTAAAAAATGTGTATATATAATCCATTGAATAGTACTGGGAAAAGAGTGCCATATAATTAAGCATTGACAATTGTTATATTTATATATTGACCATCTTCTATGTGCAAGATGCTCTAATAATTGCTAGGAACTTCAGAAGATCTTCCAGGTATTGTTCTTCCCACAATCTGTATCAGCACTTATTTCTAACTCCCCTACACTCTGACACTTTTTCATAATCCACATTTTTTTGCTAGCTATTAAGGAAATAATCTATCCTTTCTCCATATGCTTCTTTCTATAGGCTAGAATTTTGTATTAGGTATCATATTTGACTGTTCAATAAACTAAGAAATACATGTAACTCTGTAAAAACATTTAATTGTAGTGGAAACACCATCTAAGGCAGTAGTGTTTGGATAACAAACTAACTGGTTTACTTTGTTCAGAAGGTAATGAAGTATTTATATGCCATTTTCCAATAGCAATATCATCAGATGCTCTGAGGGTCTTTCATTATGATCTCCAATTGTTAAACAAAAATATTGAAAGCATACTGCACAGAAAAACACATTTAGACTCTAATATGAACAGGCCAGCCATAATGCAGCATTTAAAAAATGAACTATTTTAATTGAACATACCATTAGAAAATTGTGGAAAAAATGTTGACAGTTTAGTCAAAAAAAGAGTGGTCATAAACTGGGGGTGAAGGTCTAAGACTGTTGAAAAGGCTAGTGTTCTAGCTGGCAGTATATGGGCCCATCAATTATCTTTCTTTCTTTAGTGGTAAGGATCAAAAAAGTAAAACTGTCATGTTTCTACTTTTCACGAACAGTATGAGGTTAAATTAGAGAATCTTTTTAAAACTCTTTGAAACTCTTTTGTCAATAAGCTTCAAAATGAAACTTTAATATTTGAGTTTGTAACTAAAAAACGGGCCCATAGCTATGTTAAACCCTATACACTTATGACATTCATCTTCTATAGAGAGATTCAACAAAATAGCTTTTAATGTCATGTATTATAAAACTTGATCCCTTTTAATAATACAAAAATAGAAATTTTTACTGGTTGTAATTCCAAAATAGTAGCTAAGAAGATGTTTAGAAACCTGAAATATAAGTATTGCTTACAATTTAAAAGATTTTCATGTTCTTGAGAAGCTGTAAAAAGAGGAACACCAACACAGTCTTTTTGTGGCTCTTTTAATCTCACACAATAAAAAATCTAAAATATTCCCTTTTGTCAGGATTAGTTTTAGGGTACAATCTTCAAGAAATTTGATATATATAGTAGGAAATTTCAGACTTTTCCCATCTCTGAACTCTCCTTGCTTCTTCTAAAGGTTTTCAAATGGTTTAGTTTCTAAATTAATCAAGGCATTTGAGGGCATTTGGGCTCTGAAAAATTGAGTACTATTATTTTTAAAAGAGGCTACACTTGGAAGAATCAGAGTAGATAAACCACTTTTTAGAACATGAATGACAGTTTTGAAAATTAAACCCAGTTAATAGAAAAAAAATGCTAAATCAATGGCCATAAAATTTAATGAGTTTATAGCAGCCTTAACACAGTAGGACTGAATTATCATGTTAATTTAATTTCCATTTCTAAATGAACCAGAAGGCACAATAAAGGTCAATTAACCAGCTACCTTCCCTGTTTTCTTTTTCTTTTACTGCTGGCTTTAAATCACATTCAGCCCTAAAGCACTCAAACTGCTTCTGGAAACTCATTAGTTTTTCTTGAAATTAAAACAAAAAAGGAAAAAAAAAAGAAACAAAAACTAACAACTAACCATGTGCTGAGAACAACCACTGAGAACATGCCATAGTTATGGGAACATATGTATTTAATGAAAAATCTTTACTTTTTTTTCACATTGAAGCTACAAACTTTGTCATGCCAAGGAAGCCTGGGGAAACACACAAGTTAAAGGTCTCAATTTTAGTGTTTATCAAGTGTTTCTCTACAGTGAAAAAGCTGTGTGTGCTATTCTTAATATTTATGAGGTGAATAAGAAAGGGAACTCCATCTGTATAATGTAGGCTTGTTGCTAGTACAGTGACAACCTCAAGCTTTGCACAGCCTTCACCTATCACACTGAAATGTGTCACTTTATATTAATAAGCTTTTATTACTTAAAAAATTAATAGAAAAAGGAAGTCAGTTTCTTCCCTCTTACTAGTAAGAAAATTCCATCCAGTTTAAGGGGTTGTTAACTTGTTGCAATGGATTGCCTGTCATCTGATACAATGTGGACAAAAATCTTCAAATATTCTGTTGTTTTCTAGTGATACTAACAACATTAAAGTCACTAGGACAGTGAACAAAATATATTTTTATTTTGCAGAATCAATAGTTACTAAAATTGGTTGCTAATTCTAACATTTGCCATAATTTGAACAGTGATTTGGAGATCTTACAAAATGATTACAATTTTGATTTTAATAGAACCCCCTTTAAAATAAAATAAATAATATTTGTAAAGTATTCAACACGAGATACATGATAGCTTTTTCTTTTTCTTTTTTTGGTGGTTCCCTGGCTGGGAATTGAACCCAGGCCATAGTGTTGAGAGCTCCGAAGCCACTACACCACCAGGGAACTCCCCCCAGATAGCTTTCAATGAATGTTACCCTTCTTTCCTCTTTAGTGTAAAGTAGAAAAATGAAATACTAATGATTTAAAGTTTAGTTGTTTAAAATTATTTCTGGGGATTATGGAACTTTAAAAGAACAATGACTTCAATATCTTTGATTATCAAGTTCTTATAACAAAGATATTGAGTTTAAGTGTACTTAAGATAAGAAGCCTAAGGGTTTTACAATATAGCTAACAACTACCTTTTTTCAAATGAAAACAGTTCACCTTTAATTTAATAAACATCTGCTCCTTTGCCTCCCTTTTATATCTAAGATTATCTATCTATCTATCTATCTATCTATCTATCTTTCATCCTCTATAACATATTCCCAACATCAAATACATTTAATTGTATAAAAACAATACTTTTATGAAACAGAAAGATTTTTGTGCTGCTTTACTCCTGGTCTTTCTTCAGATTGACATTTGGTTTGCACGTATGAAGTACTTGTTCTGTGACCTGTGCAAGGTAGTTCTTCAGTGAGTGCTGATCTCTTCACCTCCCTTCTCCCCTTTCTCTTCTTCTCTGGACCCCATCATGTTGTGTTTGGACAGTGAGTAATAAATTCACCACATTCAGAAAGGCTGAATTAGGAGTCTTTATTCCTGAAGCCAGCGACCACGAGTGGACTAACGTCCCAAAACTTGAGACCCCAACAAACTCAGGGGGGAGTATTTAAAGGCAAAAACCACAACCAGCTCAGAGAGGGAGATTAGCCAAGTGAGTTACAGAAGCTAAGATAGGCAAGTTAAGTTGGGGACACATGGATGTTTCCTGGAATCTGATAGACTCGGGTTTTTGGCAGTCTCAACAGCGTGGGCGGGAAAGTTCCAGGGCAGTTAGCAACACAATACATTTTCAAAATGAAGTACAGCTCATAACAAAATGGAGTACAATTCGTAATATAGTGTCACTTATGCCAAGAGCCCTTATTTCAACTAAGCTCCCTGTGAGCTCCAGAGTGCTACCCTAGGAGCAAGTGTGAGCCATGTGCCTTCTATGGCTTCTTGCCAGTTGCTGTTTTCTATAATTGATGAGGACACCCTTTCACAGTGGAGTCCACCAAATTAACTGAACAATATCATATCACATGATGTGATAATTCTGCCCTTCCCCACATTTTTCTGAGGCTGGAGAGGCTGTCTTTAAACATCAGGCCACTGTGTCATGAATTATGTCACTGAATTGTTTCTATGATTTAGTTGTTGAAGTCACTAGATTCTGAATGGCCATGTGCAGACAGGGAGCATAAGAAGCAGTTTAGGTACATGGTAGGATAAGAGGAGAAGAAAGAAGAAAAATGGTAGCAAGAGGAAGAGTGTAAGAAGAGAAGATAAGAGTAGAAGAAAACTGTAACAATGCATGTCCTTCATGACCATATTCATGACCCATTCCCATGTTTGCACAGCTGAGCTTACACACATGTGCTCGTGTACACGTGCACAGGCACCCCCCCTCCCCCCAACAGCTTATTGACCCCTGCCAGCATTGCTGCTGATGTTGCTATGTCATGGTCATGTACAAATATTATCCAGTTTAGAGTTTTCTGTTTGATGGTTTTAAGGAAATTTTGTTCAGGTGAGGGGCTGATTGATATCTTTCCCTACCATCATCCAATATTTCATAAACCCACATCTCCAGGAGTTGTTTTATCAGAACATATGAATGAATTTTACAGTTCTTCTGCCAGCTGGTTGTGTGGGATTGGGAAATCACTTTTATGGCCCCTGCTTTCCTCAATGGTGAAAAAAGTTTGCTTTTTAATTTTGAAGGAACTTCTGGCTCCAGCACTCAATAGTTTTCTGAAGCCCCATTTCAAACATGGGGCAAAACTATAATGCAGGATCAAAATGCCCCAGCTTTCATCCTTTACTTCAATTTGCCTGTCTTGTGCAAATTTAATTAATGAAATAAACTGAGTTTTTCTATGAAATTATGTGTGTATATATACATATACACATATACTCATACATACTCATAAACATATACATAAATTTGTACATTTATGTGTAGATGTATATTTTAGAGTAGTTTGAAAGTTTACTAATGGTGCTAAGTGCCTTAGATGAAGAATTTTGACTTGTTTAAATAAAAAGACAATAGAGAAAAACAGATTTTTTTTCTTGACCTCTAAAGTTTTGGATTGTCAGTTACATTCTTTTATTGAGATGAGTTGTGTATGTGCAGATGTGTGTTTGTTTTTAGTTTCAGCCTGTTAGGAAAACTGGAGAAAAATGATACTTATTACTCACTAGGAAACATTTGTCCATTTTCATACTACAGTATACAAGTATATAGTTTTAGTGACAATATTTTATATTACACCTATCTTACCAAGAGCACCTACTGAGAGAGGGGGTATGATGTCTTGTATAATATAAAATGGGCCAGAAATCTCACTGGTAAAGAAAAACACAAATTTGGTACATAGTGATATTTGTTTTATCTTATTAAAACATGTGTGCTAAGTTGCTATTTTCTATAATTTATAAGGATACCCTGTTATGGGTATGTACATTGGTATGGTAATTCTTGAGATTGTTTATTTTTTTACACGTGAGACAAATGGATAAATATGTGATGCTAATACAGTTTGGGTGGATGTCCTTCCTTCTCACTGCAAAGCCACTGTCAGGAGAAGATAACAGTGATGAAGAAATATGGGCCAGACAGCAGCAAAAAGGTCCTTGCATGCAGTGGGGAGGCTATTCATCTCCTGAGCTCCCTCCTTCCAGGGGCAGCCAGAGAGGGTATGGACACAGGTGACAACTTAAGCCAAATGGCTCTGTCTCTATCTGTATTTCTCAGCTGGAGGTTGAATGCTCTCATTTTATAGTCACTTGTCCTTTACAGCTCTTTTCCTCCCAACTCTTTTACCTATATGTTTTGTTCTTTGTTCCAGAAAAAAAAAAAAGAGAAAACAAGACACTAAGATCATTTTTCTTTTCTTTTCTTTTTTTTAAATTCATTTTTATTGTTAGACTTATTGGGGTGACATCTGTTAGCAAGGATTACATAGGTATCAGGCATACAATTCTACAGTGCATTGTCAACTTGATGTATAATAAGTTCACCACCTAATGTGACTTCTCTTTCCATCACCTTATATTTAGCTTCCCCTCCCCTCCTCTCCCACCCCCTCCCCTTTTCTCCCACCCCCTCCCCTTTAGATCATTTTTCTAAGAAGTTTCTTACATTCAGAAAACTGTGCATGAATTTAGCTGAATGTTGTTTGCAGTGATGCAGTCTGCCCTACTCCTGACCAGCATTTAGAGAGGCTACTGAAGAAACAGGTAGCCTGGGCACCAGGAAGTTATGAAGATGGCTCAGGTAGGTCAGAAAGAGGGGTGTGATGTGCCTGAGAAACAAGTAAATAATCCTTAAACCCTCTGGACACTACCCATGGATTGCCATTATAATCAATGAAAGAACTTTCATTCATCCTTTTACTCATTCATTAGTTCATGGATCCACTGTATCAATATTCACTTGATGAACTTCTCTGTCAGGCACAGATGTCCTGCATGTAAACTGGAATGAGCTTACCAAGGGAAGATACTCATAATAATGAGAGTTTTGATTTCGTGGTTTAGAATTTTCTAGGCATTGTGCTAAGTACTTTACATGCATCATTTCACTTAATCTTCTTTATGATCTCAATTTTTCATATTAGAAAACAGACTCTGAGACTCTAAGGGGCTTGTTCAAGATCACATAGCTTGTAAGTAACAGAGCTAGATTGAATGTGGGACCATCATCTTTCTCTGGAACTTCTCATGGAGAGGTCATTGCACTAGAAAGTTATAAATGCGTTGATGGAGGCACGCCTGGGACTGAGGTGTCAGAGAAGAGGAAGTTAATCTACTTGTGGTGATTCTGGAAAGGCATTTTAGAGATAATGGTTCTTGAGTTTAACATTAAACTATGGACCTGAAATAGCAGATTGAAGTACTATTAAAGATTGTAGGCAGAGTGATAACTTTTGAAAACTGTGTGTGTGAAAAACTGCAAGTGCTTTGGTAGAACTGCTTAAGGCAAGGACTTGTGGAAGAGGTGATGTGGGGCCACGTAATGGCAGATCTTTTAGAATCTACAGTATAGATGATGCCATATGATGAGCTTGAAATCTGTGCAGTTGTCCTAGGAAATGTGATTGGGGCTGAACATGGCAAGAGCAGTAGGGTGGGAAGGATGGAAGAGAGGGAAGATTTGATGACTTATTGGATGAACAAAGGGAATGAGAGAAATGGAGAAGGTATAGGATGTTTCTCAGACTTCTATCTTGGTGGTTGGATGTATAGGAATGCCAACAGTTGATACAGAGGATCTAGAAGGAGAACAAGGTTCAGAAGAAAGGTGGTTAGCAGTTTTATCCTTTGCCAGTCTTTAGTTATTAATTACTACACATTATTAAATTTTTATGTGACAGCTTAAAATGTTAAATACATAGACTTCATACTATGATTTATAGTTAATTATTAACTGTGATAATTTCATGAATAAGAGACATTTGTCTTCCCTGGGGTAAATTAAATACATTTTCTATAGTCTTAAAAAATAAAACAAGAGTTAAATGAGCCATAATTTTATGGATACTAATCACAATAACAACCACTTATTGAGTACTACGTGTGGTCCAGTTATTGTTCTATGAACTTTGCATATATCAGTTTCATTCATCTTGTCTCCAGGCATTTTAATTTGAAACCCAAAGTGGTACCACCCTTGAGTTCATTCATATCATGTTGTGGATAGAGGCCTAGTGGCATGGGTGTGTTAGGGGTGAGTTTGAGCATGACACAATACCCATGGCTGATGACCAAGACACAGGAAGACAACTTAGTGGAATAAATCAGAGAAAACTGTTTCCTTTTAAATTGTTTCACTCCAAGGATGGATTGTTCACTTTCTTCAGACTGTCTAGGTTTACATTCCAGTAGTACCAATTAGAAGATGTGTGACTTGTGAATGTTCCTAGTAGCATTATTCATAATAGAAAAAACTGGAAACAACCTAAATGTCCATCAACTGTTAAATAGACACAATAGACATTTCATTGAATGCTGTTCAGCAAGAAATTGGAAGAAACGACTGTAACATGCTAGCAACCACATGAATAAACCTCCAAAGTATTATGCTAAGTGGAAGAAACCAAACACACGAGATCACATGTATGATTCTATTTACATGACATGTCCAGAAAGGCAAGTTTATAGGAAAAGAAGGTATAATAGATTAGTTGTTGTTTGAGGTTGGAGAGTATTGATTAAATGTAAGTGGTTATAGGGGATTTATTGCATAAAGATGTTCTTAAACTAATTTATGGAAATGTTTGTAAACATTTGGTAGAGTTACTAACAATTATTTAATTGTTCACATGAAATGGATGAATTTTATGTTATGTAACATATACCTCAATAGAGCTATTTTAAAAAAGCTGTGTGAACTTGGCTACATTACTGAATTCCTTTTTATTTTATTTTTTTATCCATAAAATGGGATGGTAAAATTTTAGTTTTTATTTAGTCTCTGGCAGCATCTGACTCAATTTATCACTCACTCTTCTACCCCTACTTTCTAAACCCACTGGTTTTTTAAGAAATACTTTTTTTCATTTAATTTCCCTGACACCAAACTGTCCTAATTTTGTTCACAACAAAAACTGGAGTTGTGTTTCCTAAGAGTATAGGGATGGCCTCAGTTTTTCCATTCTACAATTGATTATCCAGCCCAATACCTGTAGCATGCATCATTCAGCCTTCTGCTGCTTCTGATTTTGAGATTATTTGGGGATCTAACTGGGATATTTCGAGACTTGTTTGAGATATTTCTTTGACATCTGAATATCACTTCAGTTTCCTTACCTCTATTGGGCAGTTTTATAAATGTTTTTGCATCAATTTATTCCAGAAGATCTTGCTATTTCACTTTTACCAGATATTCCAGTGCAGGTACAAATTCATTTTTAGTTTTATACTTGCCTGTTATTTCAATAGGATTTGATGAGGGAGGATGTAGAGGACACTATGTATACTGTAGAGATCTTGTTCAGGACTAAAGTGCTTATTACTTCAGTGCAAGGTTCGCCCTCATTGTAGGAAAGCCTTCATCCAATGATACATTGATTCAAGATGCAATCCTCTCGCCCAACTTAGCACAACTCTGAAGAACCACCCAGCTCAGAGCTTCTTGTGAGGTCAGCAGAGGCCTTCACTGAGAATTTATTCAGCTCAACTTCTCCCTCTGTCCATTTTCATTCTTTTCCCTTTCCTTCCATATATATTTATTCCAAGAATACTCCCTAATAAACCTCCATGCTAACCTCCATCCAAAATCTGCTTCCTCAAAAGCCAGGAGCGATGTGAATATATGAGTTTAGTCATCTGAAAAGTTTTTTACATGATTTTAATACTGCTTATTTTGAGATCATGTACCTTTTAAAAAATTAAATAATAAAATGTATGAATGCTTTTCATTCAGCCTGTCATTTCCCAGGGCCAAACTGACTCTTCAGTTAAAAACTCTTTACAGTTGTTCTTAAGTCAGTCTCTTTTGAAGCAGACCCCAAGATGAGGGTTTGCGTGTAGGTGATTTATTGAGGAAGTGTCCCTGGAAGAATGGGAGAAGGAGAAGCAGGGCAGGGAAGGGAAGAAAGCCAGACAAGGGAAATATCTTGGGTAGAGCCCTTTAAAGGTAGTGTGATGGTTAATTTTATGTGGCTACTTGGGCTAGTCATTAAACATTATTTCTGGGTGTATCTGTGAGGGTATTTCTGGATGAGATTAGCATTTGACCTGTTGACTCTGTATAGAAGATTGCCCTCCCCAAGATGCAGCTTGGGCATCACCCAATCCATTGACGATGTAAAAGGAGCAAAAGGTGGAAAAAGGAGAAATTTGTCCCTTATTTCCTGCCTCACTGGAACATCTCATCTCACTTCATCTTTTTTGCCTTCTGATTAGGATTTATACCAAAAGTTCCTCTGGTTCTCAGGCCTTTAGACTCAAACTGAATTATACTAATGCAGTGGTTCTCAACCTGTGGGTCACGACCCCCTTGGGGGTCAAACAACTCTTTCACAGGGTTCACCTAAGACCATCGGAAAACACATATCAGATATTTACATTATGATGTATAACAGTAGCAAAATTACAGTTATGAAGTAGCAATGAAAATAATTTTATGGGGGTCACCACAACATGAGGAACTGTATTAAAGGGTTGTGGCATTAGGAAGGTTGAGAACCACTGTAACTAATGGCTTTCCTGGGTATCCAGCTTACAGATGACAGTTTATAGAAATTCTCAGCTTCCATACATTTCATGAGCCATTTTCTCATAATCAATCAATCTATATCTATGTTTGTCTATCTCTCTATTATCTATCCACTATTTATCTATCATCATCATCTATTATCTATTATCTATCTATCATCTATCTATCTGTTATCTATATCAGATTGGGGCAGACTATTTCAGGGCAAGGGCTACTTCTCCAAGTGTTGTGGTCCACAAGTTATTTTTTTTATTATTCAAGATGTCATTATTGCTATTAACTAGCATTTGTCTGGAAGTTATAGTTAATAAAGTAAGTCAAGAAAAAGAAAGAAAATATAAATGTTGAGACTTAGGTGAGGCACCATGGAAGTGCTGCCTGGATCATTCTCAAGAACTTGCTGTTCAGCTGCAAGAAGTGCAATTAACTGACAATCTCCAGCTCTTAGCAATTTCAGATTTACCTCAGCTTCCCAGGAGCCCCCAGCTAATGACTGATCATGTATGTCCAGTGTTAGATTTCTCTAATGGGCATCCCTCTCACTTTCCTCCCCCAAGATTCTAATTGAGTTGTCTGAGACTTTATCTGGTTTGCTTCATAGTTAGCCTTTTATGATGAATTTTTCTTCCTTTCTCTTTTATTCCATATAATTACCCCTGTATAATTCTTGCACTTTTAATTCCATTGAGGTGTCTGCTTCTCAGAAGACTCAACTGACATTGTTGGTAGCAGGAGTGGTTCAGGAAGGCAGGATACCTCTTGCTGTTTGAGGACTACATCTAATGAGATATGAGGCACATATATGCTAGCATAAAGTGCAAAGTGGTAACCCAATTGTTAGAACTAGTGAAATAGCCTGGTTTCTACTAAGTTGTATTGATGTCCTACAGAAACATAGTGGGAAGTTGAGAGCAGTTAACAAACAATTGAAAATTGCCAGGAAGTCTCTTTGTGGTTTGCAGAGTCCCTTATTTTCTGCAGTGTAGAACTAGAACGAGTTGAAGACTTAACTCAGGAATTAATAGAGTTGCCAAGCTACTAAGATAATGGAATGATTGATGAAAGGCCTATTATGTCAAGACCAGGGTCTTGGTTGGGAAAATCTGGAGTCCTGACACATGAGATGGGGACATCTGCATTGATGCCTTCAAAGACTTTTGCTGTCCAGATTCCATGACCCCTCAGAATTGCAGAGGTGGCCCACCCATTCCTATTAAGAGATAGCACTCTCCCCTGGTTAGAACACACTGTGGAGACCTTTGTGTTTAGTAAAACAATAGGCCTTCCACTCAGGATTGACCCTCACTTCTTTTCCTGACCATTGGGTTGATAATAAGTGTTAAGTTGAAACAAAACCCAGCAAGGGACATTTTGCAGCTGATAAGGGAAGGAAGGAAGCTGCAAAAATTAGCATTAACTAGTAGGAGTTGGAGGGTACCTTGGGGACTAGACTTAGAGACTTGATCAAGAGGTTTGGAATGTAAGACTGAAGAAGAGTGAGTTTATGAACTTCAGGATATTCTTTCAAGATATAGGATTTAATACCCTAGTACAGATGCTTAATACCCATTGGAAAAAATGGACTGCAGTTGAAATGTCTATCAATGATGGCAGATGATGGAAGGACAAATTAGAAGGCTCAGGAAAATGGGCATTCTGGAGTAGATAAATTATGCAAAGCCATAAAACCCATTTGATGAGTATGTTTCATAGGAAAGGCCAAGGAACACACCAAGCCCAAGTAAGAGAGACACTAACATCACTAGGAAGTTTAGTGGTGGCCAAATATTTACAACCAAAACCTCTAGGACAAATAGCTTGGGAAGCTAAACCACAATTTCTACAATAATTGGTCGTACTTAAATGGTCAGGACTTAGCCAATAATGGGCAGCTTCTTCATTTTTGCTCCTGATTCCAACTTAGGACTAAACACAGAAAGCCACACAAGTTCCCTAAACCATTCTCATAAGATGTTTCACTTCTTTTTAGCCTGCTTCCAGTTTCCCCCTGCCAACAATCTGTCATCAGAACATACTTGAAGTCTTCCATTATTTTTCACTATTGTGGGAAACATGGAGTAACTCAGGCTCTATTGCCATGCTTCTGCCAGAATGATGCACACTTCTTATGTAACCATGACTTGCACTTTCCCAGGTGATAGCCATTTTGTTGTTTATGTGCCTTATGAGCTTGCTTCTTGGCTGCCTGCCACATTTGTTTTCCTGCTTGTATAAGGGGATGGGAGTCTCAGGAAGGGAGATATGAGCTATTGGTAACTCCTGCTGCTCTGCTTCTGGAATAAAGATTATGTTTTGTTTGCCTGTGGCTTCTCGATTTTTCTTCAGTCTCCCCAGATTCAGTGTGAACCTCCTTAGCCTTGGTCATTTGCAATACATTTGGTATCATGAACAGGATCTGCAGCAGATGAGTATGGAGCCTGTGGCACCCTCAGAGGATGGGATTGAGTGTATAGTACTCCGTGGCATGTCTCCTGTCTGCATTGGTGTCTCCTCAGGGATGGCCTGAGGTGGATAGAAAGACCATTTGTGTGAAGGCCCTCCAGGTGCTGGGAGAGACCTTTCACAAGGTGAGCACTTGCAGGGCAGCTGGAGCCAAGAGGTGACTCTTTCTTACAGCCTTGCCAGCAGAATTGAAGGCAACTCTGTGAGGAGCAGCACAAGTCTGAGTGCTCTAAACCAAGCTGGACCTGATGAAGAAGCAGAGGCAGGTTGTGGAGGAAATCAGGCAGCTGCTAATGAAAGAGTGTCAGTGTTTGCAGTAGGGGTCAGAGAAAGGGTTCCCCATTGTTATGTCAGACTCCTTGGGGGAGGAAGGGGAACTGAAACTGCAATTCTATGCTTACCCTGTAGTGACACAAAAAATAAAATCCCAGCAGTCCATGGCCCAAGGGGACCACCCTGCGGGTGCATCCCAGATGACTGAATTCACTATATACTGCTCATACACTCAAGCTGAGTTGGTAGAGCTGGGTAAGCAATTTTTGCAGAAGACCAGTGAGCCCCTGGGATCTGGGAGTAGGTGGTATAATGTATACAGAACTGGAAATGGAGAAGTTAACCTCTGTGACCATGCACCTCTCACTGCATTAGCATTTGCAGGGTAGTTCCAAATATAGGCAAGACACCCACTCCTATTGGATTGGCTCATGGTTGCTGTCTGCATGGTGTGGACACATGCAGGAGATATTCCTAGAATGGTCAGTAAAATGGCAATCCTATACAGGATTGGTGCAGGTGTTGTGGGAACTGGGTATGCAGAATGCCATGTTCAATCCAAATACCCAAAGTCTAGATGATGAGAGATTTATGGCAAGATATGAGGGACAATGTGTTGCACAGTGATCCCTCTTCCTTGTTCGAATTGGTCATGGTGATTCTGGTGACTTATGTGGGCTTCCCCATAAATGAGTTCACTATGAAGATGGGGAGTTTGGTGGAAGTCAAAACAAGAACCACACAGGCACCATCAGCCAAGATAGACAGCCTCCTAAAAATTATGCAAACCCAGATGTGGGTAAACCTTGTGTTGGCTGGGATTGACAGAGAAAAAATTGATGGGAAACCTAATGCCTATTTGTTGGAGCTCTGACAGC
Organism: Lyroderma lyra; assembly: GCA_004026885.1. Lineage (NCBI taxonomy): Eukaryota > Metazoa > Chordata > Mammalia > Chiroptera > Megadermatidae > Lyroderma > Lyroderma lyra. Next base: position 31,453 of record PVJL010008364.1, read on the forward strand.
AGCTGAAAGTGGACCAGCAGTTCACCCTACTGAGAAAACAAGGGAAAAAGGATGAGAAGAAGGCTACAAGGCCTGAAGCTCAAGTGGTCCAACTTGAGGATCACTTAGTACAGTGGAGGGATGATGATCTTCCTGTGGAGCCCCTATTTCATTTTGAATAGGGCAAAGGCTGAGGAACACATCCACAGGGGATGGGTGGGGCCCAGAGGTCACATGTAAAATTGACAATTCACTGGCCCCAAAAAAATGTACAGAGAATTCTGGCCTTAGTGGATATGGGTGCTGAATCTTCTCTTGTACAGAAACCCAGAGAAGCTCTCTGGAGCTCCAGTAGTCATTGATGACTACAGGGGGCACACATTTGAGTGAAGTCTGCAGAAATCCCATTGGAGAGAGGTCATCTGCCACTACAGATGTATAGGGTTTATGTGTCACCCATCCCTGATTATATCTTAGGGTGGACATTTTGCAAGGGCTGTGGTTGAACACCACAACAGGAGAGTTTCCCCTCCAAGTGTGGGTAGTGAAGATAGTGGTGTAAGGACATGCTGTACATGCACCATTGTAGCTGCCCCCTTCCTGATCGATTGTACTCACCAAGTAGTACAAGCTGATAGGAGGCCATGAGGAGATAACTGAAACCATATGGGAACTGGAAAAGGTGGGATGGTATGACCCACTTACTGTCCATATAATGCCCCAGTGTGGCTAGTCAAAAAGCCAGATGGCACTTGGCAAGTGATGGTTGACTACTGGAAATTAAATAAGGTAGTGCCAGCATTGCATGCAGTGGTCCCGTCAGTGGTGGACCTGATGGATTACCTGAGTCTGGAGGTAGGGACCTATCTTGCTAATGCCTTTATCTCTGTTGACATAGTCTTGGAGAGCCAAGATCAATTTGCATTCACATGGGAAGACTGACAATGGACTTTCATGATTCTCCCAAAGGGGAACTTGCATAGCCCCATGCTGTGCCATAAACTGGTGGTGGCAGACTTGGCACGATGGTTTCGGCCTGAAAATGTACACCTGTACCATTACATTGATATCATGTTAACTAGTGACTGTCTTGCAGATCTAGAAGGTGCTGTTCCTGTTGTCTTAACTCCCTTGAAAGTATGTGTTTGGGCACTTAACAAGAGATTGCAAGGGCTTGGCTTGTCTGTCAAGGTCTTGAGGGTTGTTTGATCAGGTAAGACAAAGGTTATTCCTGACATGGTTACAGGTAAAATCCAAGCCTACCCTGTGCCTACCACTGTTAAGAATTCGCAAACTTTTCTAGGACTCCTTGAATATTGGAGGGAATTTGTGTCCTGTTTAGCCCAACTCCCGAGGCTCTTGTATTCCTTGGTTAGAAAAGGGGCTCATTGGGACTGGATGGGGGTCCAGGCAGTCTTGGATTCCTCCAAGTACACCATTAAGGTGGCTCAAGTTTTGCATGTGTTTGATCCTGTCCAGCCTTGTAAGCTGGTTGTGCATGTCACTGCAGAGGGTTTTGGCTGGAGCCTATGGCAGTATTCTAATAACTTGTGATGGCTCATAGGCTTCTGGTCCCAATTGTGGAAAGTCTGTTACTCTTCGGTGGAAAAACAATTGGTGGCTCTGTATGCTGCCCTCTGGCAACTGAAAGCATTATGGCTATTGCCCTTGTGACTATATAGTCCACGTATCCTATCATAGAACATAGATACATGATTGGGCCACAAAACCACAGGATGACACTACCCAAATTTGTATGTTGGCAAAATGGGTAGCCTATTTGCAACAATGCAGTGTTATGAGCAATAGTCCCTTGAGAGCTGAGCGCCAAGAGGTCCTTGGGGCTGTGAGTTCTGTGGTTATGAGGGAGCCAACCTACCAACACTTGAAAAGTGAGCCAGAGGCCAGTCCCTTCAAGAAAGGGCTAGCACCCATCCTGGGAAATGCTTGTTATACAGACAGCTCTAGCAGGGGCCAGCCTCACAATGGACTGCTGTTGCCTTCCATCTTCCCACTGAGACCATTTGGTATGATACAAGTACTGGGTAAAGTAGCCAATGGGTGGAACTACAGGCTATATGGTTAGTGGTCACTAATATGCTACCCTCCTGGTACTCTGTACCGACAACTGGGTAATATTCAGAGGCTTGATGTTCTGGATTGCCACTTGGCATCTCAACCACTAAGTGGTGATGCATGGACTACTCTGGGGTGAAGCCATGTGGCAAGACCTATGGAGCCTTGGGCATCAGAAACAGGTGACAGTATATCAAGTCACAAAACACACCCCTTTGGCCCATCTGGGCAATGATGAGGCAGATACATTGGCCAAAGATGAGATGGTTAGAGACAACTCCTGTAGATGTGGTACAATGGTTGCACTGCTGTCTCCTCCATGCTGGGCAAAAGACTATGTGTGCAATGGCAGAGTCTTGAGACTTTCCTGTTACTTCTGCTGATGTGTTCACGGCTTGTGAGAAATGTACTGTGTGTTCTAAGGAACATCCTGGTAGGCTGGCGGCCTTAGATGGGCAGGTTGTGCAGCAGTTCCTATTCAATTGCAGATACAAGCCAAAGATGAATTATTAAAACTTAGCTTCAGGTGACAAAGCAACATCTTGCTGCCAACCCCTACTGGTCTAGTCAGGAAACAATGGATTACTTGGACTTGGCCTTGGACTATACCGTCCTCCACATAAGATGGGTGGATTTTTGGCCCCTTGGGGGAGAGGTTTGGAAAGTAACTTACAGGTAACCCTTTTGGTAACTGGGCAATGGCCCCCTCATTTGGAAATGTGCTTCCCTGGAAGCGGAGGGGGGATGGAAATACATTGTTAAAAGGAACACTTGTTATTTCCTATGGCTTATTATGAGTTCTCCCATTCTCTTGCACATTGAGCCCACTGGTGTGATTGTATAAGCCAGGTGGCTTTGGTATGTGAGCCCTGGGAGGCCTCCTCGGCCAGCCATTGTTCTGTTGGCTGACAGAGTACTTGCTTACATTCTTTTGGAGGGCAGAGACCTGCCTCTCCTAGTTTCTATAACTTCTCTATCTTTCCACCATTAATGATGTGCGGACCAGCACCTTAGTGAATTGAGTGCATACTCTGGCCATGTTGTCTAACTGGTCTGCATGCTGGGTTTGTACTGAATTGCCACTCACTATGACTGGTGGACCCCCATGGAAGATAAAACCAGCTACTGTGCAGAATTGGACTTGGCTCCACCACTAGACTGTTAAAAATCCCTGGCCTGTATGGAACACAACCAGGTTGCAGATCCTGGCTCTCACCTGGGAGCAAATGAACAAGATATTCCCTGGCTTGGTTATTCTGAATGGGATGGCCTGGGATGGCTCACAGCTAAAGCTCTTTAACTTTCTGTTAAGGCACCAGTATCCATAACCCATATACTTGAGGGAGGTATGAATGTGGGCTGAACTCCTGATCTTTGTGAGGTAACCTCGAGGGACACCATTATGCCTTGGAGATGTTCCCCCATCCCCTCACAGCCATTATAGTGCTTACCCCATCCCTTGAATGAGCTTGTGAGTGTGTGGGCATCACAGCTGGCCCTACCTGCTTGCAAATTGGACCAGCCACTTTACCTGGGGCTGGCTATATGTCCCAGGCTGAATCCTCCCCGCTCTGGCTAGTAAACCCAGTAATTGGGGTGCTGTCAGTCCCCAGATGGTTAAAGCTAAGCCCACTGTAAAGGGTTAAAGCCAGGCCCACTGCCCAGGCTTGATCTTGGTATAATCAGTCCATGTCTGGGGTTGAGGAATTCCTGGGGCTGATATTTACTGTGCATGTACTGCCTTATATAACCATGAAAACCTAAACAGTTGCTACTGGGCAGATGCGGGAAGATGCCATTTTTGTTTGAAAATGTATATATAGACCCAGGTGTGCAATAAAGTAGCTTGCTTGCTGGTGTGTTTATGGTCCCCCCTGTCAGCTCCGCGTGTGTTTTTTCAGTTGGGTGTACCACCACCGAAACCTGCCCTGCCTGGAAACCTTGGCAATGACATTTGGCGTAGTCAGCAGGATGAGGTGAGTACTACCCCTAGCGCCTCTGAAGGTCCCCAGGTGGAAGAAATGTGGCCTCCCACCTCCCTATGGTACCCAGTGGCCATGTATCTGGCCACATGGACAGCCCCAGAAGACTGGGATGAGATTAGGCCAACACCTGAGGATATCAAGAAGGCCCTGGAATCTATGGAGTCGAATATTCTGCCGGCACACCAGAAGGTTGCTGGCTGGGTAGCCTGGATGTTTCTGGCAGTGTTGCGCCACACCAGCTGGGAGATGTAGGAGCAAGCTTGACAGGTACACCAGTTGCAGCGCCGGGAAGAAACGCTGGAAGAGTGCCTGGCGGATGCTGAACGTATGATGCAGGGCTGCGAGGAGTCTGTACAGTCCTCCAGGGCAGGTAGCCCGATACCTATATTGCAGGCTTGCCCCTTAGTGCAACAGAAGGTCAAGCTGAAGGAGCCAATGGGGCTGGGGGGTCAGCTGCATGGGGCCCCCCAGGCCAGGCAGCATATGACAATGACTGCGTACTCACCCGCTGAATTACGGGAATTAACAAAGCAGGTACGGCAAAGGGCTGGGGAAATGGTACCAGGCTGGCTTTTGAGATTATGGGATGAGGGGGCGGAAGGAACAGAGTTGTCCCCTGATGAAATGTCCCAACTGGCCTCCATTATGGTACTCCCCTCCTTGAGGCAAAGGCTACCAAATATTGCCCATACTAACCGTGATGCAGGGAATCATTCCCTAATCAATTGGATAATGGCAGCAGCCTGAACACTTTGGGCAGATGCCAGTGAATTGTCTGAGACTGTGAGCAACTGGTCCACGTACTCAAACCTCATACAAATCATACGGGGGATGGGCATGCGACAGATGATGTTTCGGGTACACTACAATAGTCCTGATGAGGAAGTTTTCACCACTAGGACGAAGGACCTCATCCTAGCGTCAGGATCCCCAGGAACTTTCGGGACTATGGCGGCTCTTTGGCTCCCTATGTAGATCAGTGGGTGCATGAAGTAACAGCCCGCCCTAGCTCAATTAAGGGATGTGTAAGTGAAACAAAAAAAAGAAAAGGCATCCAGGTGAGGCCACTACAGGGCCCCAAGGGACCCCCACCCAAAGGACACCCAAAGAATAAAGGGGCTCAAAAGGGTAGCATTCAGCCTGCAGTGAGAGTGAGCTGAAAGCAGATGTGTTTTGATCTATTAGCTGTGGGAGTAGCCACAGAGAAAATAGAGCATCAGCCTATGGGAATGCTGCTGGCTCTGTGGAAGCAGCTGAAACCAGAGCAGCAATTTACTCCCCTGCCGGCTGTTACACTCGGGAGTTCAGACTGACTTATTTTTACCCAGACTAGGGGTCTGGCCAAGGTACCCAGCTGAGGGGGGGCCTGGGGGACTGGAGGTCACATGTTGAACTTGCTATTTACTGGTCCCCCCATAATGTGCAGCGGGTACTAGCCCTTGTGACACTGGAGCCGGTAACACTTTGCTTTATGGAAATCTGGATCACTTTAGCGGTCCTACAGCCACCATGGAGGGATATGTGGAGGCTGGATCATACAGGTCAAACAAGCAGTTGTGACCCTGAGCATAGGGCGATTGGCCCCCCAAGACTATAAAGTCTATATTTTCCCTATCACAAAATATATTCTAGGGGTGGATGTGCTGCAAAGATTGGCGATTTCGACAATGATGGGAGAATTTCGCCTGCATACACGAGTGGTAAAGACTATTGTTCGGGGGCACCCCCATCACGCCCCATTGGTATTGACCCAGGCTATCCGTGTTGTGCATACAAAACAATATTGGCTACCAGGAGGGCATGAAGAGCTTGGTCATACCACTCTCAAGCTTGAAGAGGCCCAGATAATCCGCCCAACGCACAGCCCTTACAACTCTCCCGTATGGCCAGTGAGAAAGCCTGACGGCTCCTGGCAAATGACTGCGGACTATCAAGAGCTGAACAAAGTGATGTCCCCATTGCATGCAGCTGTGCCCGATGTTATGGATCTTATGGACAAACTCACACATGAACTGGGACAGTATCACTACATTGTGGATTTGGCAAATGACTTTTTCTCCATATATATAGCGCCGGAGAGTAAGGAGCAGTTTGCCTCCACGTGGGAAGGACGACAATGGACTTTCCTGGTGCTTCACCAGGGCTATCTGCACAGTCCCACCCTGTGCCATGGACTGGTGGCTCAGAACTTGGCCACCTGACAGAAGCCAGAAGTGGTGCATCTGTTCCATTACATTGATGATATAATGCTAACCTCTGATTCTCTTGCAGAGCTCGAGACTGAGGCCACCAGTCTATGAGAAGCCCTGGAGACCTGGGGGTGGGCCGTCAGCGCAGACAAGGTCCAAGGGCCTGGGTTGTCTGTCAGATTCTTGGGAGTTGTCTGGTCGGGTAAGACAGGTTATGCCAGAGGCAGTCATAGATAGGATACAGGCACATCCCCTACCGACAATAGTAAAGCAATTACAGACCTATTTGGGTTTGTTGGGCTATTGGAGGGTGTTTATTTCTCATTTAGCCACTTTAACTCACCCCTTACATCACCTGATACAGCAAGGGGCTACTTGGGATGGACTCCAGAGATAGAGCAGTCATTTTGAGCCACCAAGCAGGTAGTGGCTCAAGCCCAAACTCTAAGGGTGGTTGACACCACCCTACTGTTCATTTTAATGGTGTCAGTGGATAACAATGGGTTTGGATGGGGCTCATGGCATAAACATGGGACTCGTAAAGTGCCCATTGGTTTCTGGTCTCAATTGTGGAAAGGAGCGGAAGCCCACTATTCCCTTATAGAGAAACACCTAGCTGCTATTTATGCTGCCCTTTTGGCCTGTGAGACCATAACAGGTCCTAATCTTGTAACCATCCAATCAAGGCATCCAGTGAAAAGCTGGTTGCAGTCTTGGTTACGGATGCCACGGATGGGGGCAAAGCCCTTACTGGCCACATTGTTGTCACAAGATGGACACATTGCCTATATTTTACCCGAGGGTAAAAATCTTCCTTTAATGGTGTCACTATCTGCTTTGTCCTACCACCCAGGCTAACGGCAGGCAATAGTATCCTGTCCTGGGCACATATGTTTGCTCAGGTGCACAATGTTTCCCACTGCTGGATCTGCACAGAAATACTGGTGGAGGCAGCTGAGGGGCTTCCGTGGCAGATTCACCAGGCTTCCCTACACAACTGGACATGGTTACGTACATGGAACAGCAGCGCTGAATCAGACCAACGTTGCCGAGCAGTGGACTGTTTGCTCCGTAAGGACCATAATAACCAAACCCCTCTGTTTGCTTTTGCAATGACTAATGGGTGGGGTTGGGTGGTGGGGGAACATGTGAAACTATTAAAACAAGTCCTATTATCTATAAAACAACATCGCTCAGCTGCTAATCACATTGCTGGTTGGGTGCCCCCACACTTGTGTCAAAATGTTACCCATGGGCTGACCCCTCGCACTTGGTGGAATTCCTTAGGATCTACATGGCGGTGGATACTAATGATCCTAGCGATTATTGCTAGAAGTCTGGTAGTCTTTTGCTATTCCCTTTATTGCTGCTGTGGTCTCAAGGATGTACATTATGAGCGAAGTCCCATGTGGCAGCCCTGTAGGGGTGGAGTGTCAGTCCCCAGAAGGGTTAAAGCCAGGCCCGCCACCCAGGCTTGACCTTGGTATAATCAGTCCATGTCTGGGGTTGAGGAATTCCTGGGGCTGACATTTACTGCGCATGTCCTGCCTTATGTAACCATGAAAACCTAAACAATTGCTACTGAGCAGATGTGGCAAGATGCCACTTTTGTTTGAATTTGTATATATAGACCCAGGTGTGCAATAAAGTAGCTTGCTTGCTGGTGTGTTTATGGTCCCCCCTGTCAGCTCCACGTGTGTTTTTTCAATTGGGTGTACCACCACCAAAATCTGCCCTGCCTGGAAACCTTGGCAATGACAGGTGGCTTCAAAGCTTGCTATAGTATAAAGTGACCTGCATGGTAGTTCTACCCACTGGCTATATTTTCCCTTTAAGGGGCTAATATCATAATTCAATAAGGGATAACTGCCTTGACTTTGCATATGGCTTGTGCCTCTAATGGAACATGCAGAAGTCTATCAGATATGCAAAGTTGTGTTGCAAAATTGCACGACCTTAGATATTCTGATTGCCTCCCAGGGAGGGGTTTGTGCATTGATCGGCACTGAATGTTTCTTATATATGCCTGATGAACAGCACCACCCTGATTACCCTCTTTACTATCCCTTGTGCTATTATAATTTGTTGTTGTAGTTTATATTGTTGTTGTGCTATCTAGATGCAATGTAATACACTCCTCACACAGGGAACATCTCAGATGTCTGTCATATAGATTGAGAGGCAAGAAACCCTGAAGGGACAAAGTGTGGGGAAAATGGAATAACTCAGGCTCTCTCACCGTGCTTCCATCAGAATGATGCACACATGTTACATAACCATGACTTGCGCTTTCTCAGGTGGCAGCCATTTTGCTGTTTATGCACCTTCTGAACTCACTTTTTGACTCCCTGCCACTTTTGTTCTCCTGCTTATATAAAGGGGCTCTCTCGGAGGGAGCTATCAGCTACTGGAAACTCCCAGATGCCATGTTTGTTACTGCTCTGCTTCTGGAATAAAGGCAGTTTTGTTTGCCCGTGGCTCCTCAATTTTTCTTCAGTCTGCCCAGATCCAGCATGAACCTCCCTTGCTTCAGTCATTTGCAACACAACTATAAAACTTTTCCATTCCTCTGCCCACTTCTGAGTCCACACCAAACATGAGTGGTGGTGACTGACTCCCTTGCTATAGCGAGCTCTGCATAAACAGCTTCTGTTTCTTACCATTTGGGTGGTCTTGACCTATTTTCATATAGTTTTCCTCTGCAGGCAAAAGATGAAGGTAGGAGAGGCTGTTACAGAACTTGGTTCATTGATGCTAATATGCATTATAGAGAGCCAGGCTATAGAACCCAGGTGGTGGAACCTAAATGCCAAAACCCAGGAGGTTGCAATTTGTAGGACAATGCCAGGACTGAGTGGGAGCCAAAAGGGTTAACCTACAGCAAATTGTAGAGAGGTAGTTAATATAATATAAGTAACATTGCTAGGGGTAAAAGAAGAGGAGTCAAAGAAGAAAATGCTCAATACATATATTTAATTAAAGAAAACAGTCATGGAAGAGCAGGAAACTGAAGGTGCTCTCCTCAGTAAAAAGTCAGTTTCTTTCACACTTCTCAGACTTGAGCCACTTTCCAAACCCAGAACCCAGTGCCCAAAGATGTGCCTAGGTTCCAGTGGGAAAGATCTTGCATTACCAGGGCAAGTATACTATATGGTAATGATTCTTCTAGTCCTCCCCAGTGAGACATATGGGTACTTACTTGAGGATTGTACACTGTGTAAAAGGAAATACAAGGATATTTCAGGGACTTTTGGGCACAGAATTTGGCATTGATACTTGGAGATCTAAAGCATAATTATGGTCCCATTATTAGAGATGGGGCACAGGAAACATGTAATAAAATGGAGTAATGGTCGAAGTAAAGCTTGCAATGTATCTATGGGGTCTGTGGACTCATCAGTTGTTTTTTACCCCCATTTTTTTAATATATAATTGGAATCAACAAACTTAGAAATTGTGTTCTTAACCTGTGGAGTAAGAGCTATGACAGTGAGGATGGCCAAGAGGAAGTCTTTTTTTTTGTGGGGGGGGGTTTGTTGTTTTTATTTTTGCTTTTTGGTATGTGGGTAGCTCCCTGACTGGGAATCGAACCCAGGCCGCAGCGCTGACAGCACCAGTGTGGAAGCCTTAAGCCACTACACCATCAGGGAAATCCAAGAGGAAGTCTTTAAAAATGTCTACCTACATCCTTAGCTAAAATAATAAATAAAAATCAGTATCACATTATAGCAAGAATAATGATTAGTGCCAATCTTAAGGATCTCAACAATGTAAAAGTGGTGGTTCCCATTTTATCTTCACTTAATTCACCCATCTGGCCCCTGCAAAAATTGGGTGGATCCTGGAGAATGACTGCAGACTACCACAAGCTCAGTCAAGTATTATAGTAGCTTCTATTGCAGTGCCTGCTGCAGAGCAGATCTAGTTTGCTAAGCAGATTAATATGTCCTTGTTACACAATACACAGCCATTGGGTTGGTAGTAGAGTTCTTTTCTTACCCTATCAGTGAAGAGATTGGAAAATGCTTGCAGTCACAGGATGAAAAACAATATATGTACACTTACAGTTTTGCCCCAGTACTATGTTAGGTCTGGCCCCTGCCATAATATAAACTAAAATATATATAGACTGTTGGGACATCCAGTAGAATATTGCTTGATGTATTACTTTGGTGACATCATATTGCTCAGTCAGGATGTACAAGAGAAGTTAGCTCACTGGAGACCTCAGTGCTCAGTCTAGAGGGTGAGAAATAAATTCCACAGACAGTTTAGGATCTTCCACTAGGGAAATGTTTTCAGGGATTCAGTGGTCCTAGGGGTATTTTGGGACATATCCTCCAAATATATTCAATAGCTTGCTTTATCTTTCATCCACTATCACAAAGAAGGCAGCACAGTGCTAGTAGGCCCTTTCGTGTACTAGGGGGAACACATTCCATATATAGAAATACTGCTTCAGCCATATATCATGTGACCTCAAAGGCCATTATTTTGGGGTAAACTGATACAAGAAAAGATTTAACAGCATGCTTACACTGTGGTATAAGCAGCTCTGTCATTTGGGCCATACAATCTAACAGACCTAAGTGACCATGCATCTGGAACTGCCTGAGTGGGGTTCTGTTGGATCCATCAAGTCATAAAGTCAGGTGGACCCAGCAGGAATTCATTATAAGATGGAAATGGTATATTCAAGATCAAGGTCCAGGGGGCATGAGTAGCCCAGACCCACCCTATTTTTACCCACAGTGGTTACATCAGCACCTATCTCTCAGCTCAAATCTGGCAAAGGGATAAAATGAGAAGAGGTTACATACAATGAGTTGAAGAAGGAAGAAAAACCTGAGGTGGGTTTATGGATGGACTGGCTTGGTATGTGGGTTCAGGCTACAGATGGATGGCAGAATCACTACAGCCATGTGCAGGGTTGGCCTTAAAAGATAATGTTGAAGAAAACAATCTTTCCACAGTAGAGTTTTGAGCAGTGTACCTGGTCATCCATTTTATGAGGAATAAGAAATGGCCTGAGGTGAGAATATACACAAACTTCTGATTTATGATGAACCCCTTGACCAAGGGCCTGGAAGAAAAATAAAATATTTGTAATGAATTCTGGGGTAGAAGTATGTGGATAGACATATGAAAGTTGGCATGAAGTGACTTGTATTATGTGTTAATTAATGCTTACCATAAGCATATACTAGATAATAAAAACAGTCAAGAAGACAAAATGACTTGACAGTTGACATTAGCCAGCCCTTGTCATTGGATACTTCAGAACTGCACACTGAGCACATGGATGAAGTAAAGGTGAAAGCTACACAGGGGCTGAGAGTATGGGTTCCCTTTTAGGAAGGTAAATATTGTTATTGCCAGTTCTGAATTTCTGAACTGCCAGCAACAGATATTAAGTCTGAGCTCTGATATAAAATTATTCCTCACAATTAGCCAAGACCAATCATTCATTATTGGTGGCAAGTTGACTACACTGGACCCTTTACATCTTGAGAGTGCCAAAGATTTGCTTTCACAGTGCTCGCTTCAGCAACACATATACTAAAATTGGAATGATTTGCTTTCACAGCAATAAATCCCTATTCCAGATATGAGTTTGAGTTCCCTACCTACAAAACCTCAGTCACACCACTATGTGGAGACTTACCTGATCCATAGCATTTGTACAATGAAGGAAATTGGGAATGGGTCCATTTTTATGTAATTCACTGGTGTAATCCCTTGCTGTCAATCTAACACAGTATTGGATTGGCCTGTTGAAAGTGCAGCTAAAGTGTCACCTTGGGTACAATGCTTGTTGAAACTGTGGTGTCCCTTGATTAGAAATGTTAGGGGAGATTATGAGGTTGTTATTTAACAGTAGACTTGATTGTTGACAATCTTAAGGGACATAACCTCATTACTACTGCTCTGGAATATGTTTTTTTCTTACAAAATGTAATAAAATATAGCTAAAAATTAAATGATCCATTCACATTCAATTATAAAATAAAGCTAAGCTCAGTGCTCTCATGTTTCATTAGAACTTTCCTTCCTGCCACCTGATGCCTTACACCCTTCTCTCCTGTCATTGCTGTAGGCATGACCATGCTCCCTAAGTGCATTTCAAATTAACATATGCACAAATGTTACAGATGATGACATGTTTTGGAACTTAAGGATCACTCAGAAGTGCTTAAAACCATAAATGTTATATTTGCTGAAATTAAGATTCTACTGAAATGAGTTGCAAATTATTTTGATTAAATGCTGGTTTTTCCAATTGCATAGCTTTCCCTAGAGTCATAGCAATCTTCTAGCTTCCACAAATTCTATTAGGAAAAATTATTTCCAACTCTTACATTCAGATATCTTGTAATATTATATCCTTTAAAAGATAAAATGAATGTGTGCAATGTAAATAATGGTACACTGGGACCATGTATTTCATAGGTATAGAAGCATACCTTGAACATATTGTTGGTTCAGTTCCAGACCTCTTCAATAATGTGAATATTGCAATAAAGTAAGTTACACAAACTTTCTGGTTTCAAATGAATATAAAAGTTATGTTTACACTATACTGTAGTCTATTAAGTGTATTTTAAAAAAAGCAATGTACATACTTTAATTTTAAAATACTTTACTGCTAAGAAATAGTAACCATCATCTGAGCCTTCAGCAAGTTGTGAATTTTTTGCTGCTGGAGGATCTTTCCTTGATGTTGATGGCTGATAAATCAAGGTGGTATTTGCTGAAGGTTGTGTTTGTGGTAATTTCCTAAAATAAGATTACAATGAAATTTACTGTACAAATTGACTTGTTTTTTCACAAATGACTTATCTGTAGCATGAGATGCTTTTTAGTAGCATTTTACCTACAGCAGAACCTCAAACCTTGCTGCTTCTTTATCAATCAAACTTACATAATATTCTAAATATTTTGCTGTCATTTCAACAATCTTCACAGCACTTACATCAGTAGTAGATTCTATCTCAAAACACCACTTTCTTTGCTCATTCATGAGAAGCAACTCCTTGTCCATGAAGATTTGATCATGAAATTGAAGCTTCTACAGGCTCTACTTCTAAATGTAGTTTTCTTGCTATTTCTACCAAATCTGTTGTTACTTTATCTACTGAAGTTTTGAATTCCTAGAAGCCACCCAAGAGGATTAGAATCAACTTTCCCCAATACTTGTTAATGTTTATATCTTGACCTCTTCCCATGAATCACAAATGTTCTTAACGGAATCTAGCACAGTGAATTCTTCCCAGAAGGTTTCAATTTACTTCGTCCAGATTTTGCAGAGGAATGGAAATCTATGCCAGCTATAGCCTTACAAAATGTATTTTTTAAATAATAAGATTTGAAATTTAAGATTATTCCTTGATCCATGGGCTGAAGGATAGATGGAATATTAGTAGGAATGAAAACAACATTAATCTTGTACATCTCAACCAGAGCCATTATGTGACCAGGTACGTTGTCAGCAAGTAGTAACATTTTGAAAGAAATTTTTTACAATTGAACAAGTAACACTGAAGCCTTGCTAAATGCAGGGCTTCTACAATCCTTTAACCTGTAAAATAAAATAAAATAAAAAGCAATATCTATGAAGCACAATAAACAAAGCACAATAAAATAAGATGTACCTGTAAATGTAATTTGACAGTATAATTATATGTATCTAAGGTATGCTTGGTCTGTCTTATTAGGGAACAGGCCCATTTATTATGCAGTAAGAAATTCCATTTCTGGTTTTCATTTTGATCCTAAATTTTTAAAAGATACATTCTTACTTCCAAAGTGATTTCCTTATTTTGAATCCAGCTGTGTGTGAAGTATTATTCATCTCAAACCAAGAAAGAAATACTTCTCTTTACATATATAAATATTTGATTTGAAATAGATAGAATTAGTATTGCATGATTTTAAAAGAGAATTATTGTATTATTAAAGAAATCTGGAAAAGTCTAATACTGCAAAGAGATAATAAATACTATGTAAGGAAGATGATATATTAGTTAAAGTAGTATTTTAAAAAAGGTAACGTGGCTTACCTTACCTCTTAGGTTTTTTAAAGATATGTTTATTTTTCCATGGGATCCAATTAACAACCACGCCATATTTTATTTATTATTAAGTGATAAGCACTTTTATTTTAGATCTTAAAGAAACTTAAAATTTCCAGTTGTACCATTGTTATTCTGCAAAAGAAGTTAGACAGTAAAGCAAAACATTTTGTAAATATATTTTTACAACAAAAACAGAAAACACAATGTTGGGAGAACACAATTTTTGGTTGGTGGAATAAGAATTTTTTCATTAAAAATTGTTTCAGAACCATCTATGGAATAGAAGATGGAAAAATTTTAATTAAAGTTTAATGTGAAATGCCCATGGAGAACCACAGGGGACTAGCTTGAGGAAAGTCATAAAGACTCATGTTCTGAGGAGGCAAGAAGAAGAAAGGAAATCATTTTAGACAATATTAGTGATGGTAAAGAAGATAAACAAGTTTCCAAGACAGCTGAGTAATCAATTGCTCTCTGTCTCATGATAGAGGAGATACATTCTTTACTGAGAATTGTTGCTTTTACAGGACATTCTTTTCAGAGGGGGCCATGTAGTTTGAAGGAAATATGACTAGCTCTAGAGAGAACAATTTAAAAAAATTGAAGAAGGGGCACTACTCCTCAACTCACTTTATATGGCAATCATTACCCTGATACCAAAGCCTGGTAAAGATAACAAAAACAAAAACAAAAAAAAAAAAGAAAAAAAAGAAAACTAAAGACCAATATCTCTGATGGCACAGATGGAAAATTTCTAAACAAAATATGGGCAAATAGAATACAATAATACCTTAAAAAGATTATATATCATCATCAAGTGGGATTCATTCCAGGGTCACAAGGATGGTTCAATATATCAATCAATGTGATACACTACATAAACAAAATAAAAGATAAAAACCATGTGAATATAAAAATTGATGCAGAAAAGCATTTCACAAGATATAGCATACATGTATGATAAAAACAATGAGTATATTAATGAGTATAGAAGGAAAGTACCTCAACACAATAAAGTCCATATATGACAAACCCTTAGCTAATATTATATTAAATGGTGAAAAATTAAAACTGTGTCTCCTAAAATCAGAAATAAGACAGATGTTACCTGTCACCTTTGTTATTCAACATAGAACTGGAAGTTCTAGCCAAAACAATCAGGCAAGAGAAAGAAATACAAGGCATCTAAGTTGAAAATAAGGAAGTTAAACTGCCACTTTTGGCAGGTAACACAATTCTTTACATAGAAAATCCTAAAAACTACCCCCCACCAAAAAAAAAAAAACCCTGTTAGAAACAATATACAACTCTGGTAAAGTTGCAGGATATCAAATAAATGTACAAAAGTTCATTGCATTCCTATATACTAACAATAAAAATTCAGAAAAAGAAATAAAAAGAAAATCTTTCTGCTATCATAACAATAAGAATAAAATACCTAGGAATAAACTTAGCAAAGGATGTGAGAAACTTATACACTGAAAACTATAAGACATTATTAAATGAAAAATAAAATGACACAAATAAATGGAAAGATATTTCATGTTCATGAATTAGAAGAATCTATATAGATAAAATGGCCATGTTATCAAAAGCAATATATAGATTTAGTGTAATTTCCATCAATCTTGCAAAGACATTCTCTCAAAAAATGTATATAAAAAAAGAATCAGATTTGTAGGGGATCACAAAAGACTCCAAATTGCTAAAGCAATCCTCTGGGAAAAATAAATAAATAAATAAAAGGCTGGAAACATAACACTCTCCAGACTCAATTTATACTACAAAGTGACAATAGTCAAAACAATATGGTATTGGCAGGAAAACATACACACATACTAATGGAATAGAATTGACAAACCTTAGTAGGGAGTAGCAGAGCATCAAGATGGTGACATGAGAGGACATCCTTGAAATCTCCCTTGGAAATTACAAACTGAACAGCCAATATCTGACAAAGGAATCCTCAAGTGACACAGCCTCAGGAAAGAGATCCACCTACCACAAGAAAACACTTTAAGATCAGAGAAAGAGAGGCAAATGGGAGAAAAGGAAAGGTAGCAGTGCAGATAAGGGACTGTGGAAGCCTGGGGCTGACAGAGAAGGACCAAGGAGAAGGCTGGTGAGAATGGGCTAAAGGGCAGGCACTGGAACAAACAGTAGAAGTCCCTTCAGGGGATAAGATTAAGTGGTGCCCATCCCCTGGCTTCAATGCATTTCTGATAGAGGGCTAAACTTGCTCAATAGCACCCATATCTCAAGGTCCGGTGCACTCCTGGCAAAGGGCCAGGCTTGATCTCTGGTGCACTTCCTCCAGTGTGCTCCTGACCAAAGTAAAAGCTTGCTTGGTGGTGTGCAGCTGACTGGGCTTCTGTGTACTCCTGATGGAGGGTCCAGTATGTATTGCAGTGCTCACCAGGCACAGCTGTGATGCTCCCCTGATTGAGGAGCAGATTTATGCTGCAGAGTGTGCTGGCCCCATCACTGAGTGCTCTTGAAGGAGGGCAGGCCTGTTTAATACGTGAGCCAGCACCCAGGGTAACAAGCAACCTCCAGACAAACAGCAGTGATGAACCACACAGCCACCATTGCTAGGAAGAAACTATGAATGTGGAGCCTGGCTGTTGCCCTGTGCTCTCCCCCAAAGTGCCATTACCCTGTGCACCAAACAAGCCCTGAGCCCTCCCCAACAAACTTCTCCACCCACAAAGCAACCAGAAGGGTGTCTCAGGGAACCTGTAAACCAAAGGCACAGCAGCCTCTGTCTGCACAGATCTCAGAGGCAAAGAATATCATTGCCTACCACATTTCCCCAAAAAAGAGGTGTAATGTATCCTAGGCAAGTGAGTCAAAGAAGAGATGCCCACCCTATAGGAAATCTCCAAGAGTGAGAGACATTTAACAACCAAGAGAAAATACTGTAAGACACAAATTGGGAAGCAAAAGAGAGACCTCTCCTATCTGCCAGGGGAATAAAAGCCCTTATGCTCAGAAAGAAAAACACATCAACTATAATGAACTCCCTTGGGAACAGAGCATCTCAGAGAGAAAATGGAGAATCTCTAGAAAAGGAACTTATTAGATTTGGAAATATATTATCTAAGCAACAGAATTAAACACTGCATTCCTAAAAATACTCAGAGAGCTCAGGGAATGCTGGCTAGTACTCAGACCCAGATAAATGATCTCAGAAAGAAAATCTCTGAACAAAAGAAAAATTTTAACAAAGAAATTATAACTATAAAAAAGAATCAAATAAAAATTCTGCAGATAAACAATGCAATAAAAAAACATAAAGCATGAACTAGCTAGCATAAGAAGCAAGGCTGACTAGATGGTGGAAAGTATTAGTGAGATCAAAGATAGAAACATGGAAACATGGAAATTAAACAGATGGAAAAAGACAAAGATTTGAGAAAAAACAAACAAAACAAAGATCTGTACAAGAACTGACTCCATTAGAAAGAACCATATTAGGATAATAAAAGCAAACAGAAAACTGAGATACTGAACAACCAAAAACCAGAAAACCAAATTGCCATAGGAGATCTTCATATATCAATCATTACCTTAAATGTAAATGGATTGAACTCACTAATAGAAAAGCACAGAGTAGCTGACTGAATTAAAAAACAAAACTCATCTATATGCTGTCTCCAAGAGATACACATCAGCCATAGGGACAAACACAGACTCAAAGTGAGAGGGTGGAAAACAATATTCCAAACAAATGGTATCCATAGACAACCAGGAGTAGCCATACTTATATCTGATGAAACAGACTTCAGGATAAAAAAGCTAATAAGTGACAAAAAATGGACATGTCATAATGATAAAAGGGATAGTACAATAAAAAGAAGACATGACACTCATCGATATATATGTTCACAACCAGGAATCACCAAAATTTATAAAGCAAATACTTAAAGATTTAAGTGGTGAAACTGACAAAACTACAAGTATAGTATGCAACCTAAACACCCCCTGAAGAGTCCTGGACAGATCATTCAAACAGAAAATAAATAAGGAAATATTAGCTCTAATTGATACATTACTCCAATTGGATATAATTGAGATTTGCAGGACACTTTATCCTACAACACAAGACTATAAAGTCTACTCTAGTGCACATGGAACATTCTCAAGGATAGACCATATGCTGTGATACAAAGCTAGCTTCAGCAAATTCAAGAAGACTGAAATCATACAAAACATATTCTCAGACCACAAAGCCTTGAAATTGGACATCAGATGCATAAAAAAAAGCAGAAAAAATCACATATGCATGGAGATTAAACATGTTATTAAAAATGATTAGATCAAAAAAGAGATTTAAAATACATAGAGACAAGTGACAATGAAAATACAATGTATCAAAATTATTGGGGTGCAGAGAAAGCAGTAATATGAAGGAAATTTATATCATTACAGGCTTATCTCAAGAAGCAAGAAAAAGCACAAGTAAAAAACCTAACATCTTAAAGAAATAGAAAAAGAACAACAACAACAACAAAAGCCCAAAATCAGCAGAAGGAAGGAAATAATAAAAATGAGAGCAGGACTAAATGAAACAGAGAACAGAAAAATGATAGAGAAAATTAATGCAATAAAGAGCTGGTTCTTTAAAAAAATCAATAAGATTAACAAACCCCTGGTGAGGCTCATTAAGGGGCAAAAAGAAAAAACACGAATAACTAAAATTAGAAATGAAAAAGGAGAAATTACCACTGATACCACAGAAATACAAAGGATCATAAGAAACTCTTATGAAGGACTATATGCCACCAAATTTCACAACCTTGAAGAAATGGACAAGTTTCTAGAAACATATAGTCTACATAGACTGAACCAAGAAGAAATGGACAATCAAAATAGAACAATCAACAGTAAGGAAATTGAAACAATTATCCAAATCCTCCCAAAAGGCAAAAGTCCAAGATCAGATGGTCTCACCAAGAATCAACATATTTAAAAATTGCTATATTACTAAAAGCAATATGCAGATTTACTGCAATTCCCATCAAAATCCCATAGACTTTCTTTCAAGAAATAAAAGAATAATCAGAACCACAAATGACCTCAAATCACCAAAGCAATACTACATAAAAAGAATAAGACTGAAGGGATCACACTCCCCAATTTCAATTTCTGCTACAAAGTGTCAATAATCAAGATAGCTTGTTATTGGTAGAAAAACAGACACAGAGACCAATGGAAGAGAACCAAAAACCCAAAAATAAAGCCACAAATATGTGGACAGATAATTTTTGACAAAGGAGAGAGATGTATACGATGTAGAAAAGAAAGCCTCTTCAATAAATGGTGCTGAGAAAATTGGAAAATCACATGCAAAAGAATGAATCTGAATTACGAACTGTCACCATATACCAAAATTAACTCAAAATGGATTAAAGACCTCCACATAAGATCCAAAACAATAAACTATATACAAGAAAACACTGGAACTAAACTTATAGATCTTTGGTTTAGGGAGGACTTTATGAACCTATCTCAAAGGCCAGGGAGGCAAAAGCAAAAATAAATGAATGCAATTGCATCAAACTAAAAAGCTTCTGCACAGCAAAAGAAACCATCAACAAAGCAAAAAGGCAGCCAATCAAATGGGAGAAAATATTTGCAAACAATACGTCTGATAAGGGAATAATATGTAAAATATATAAAGAGCTTGTACAACTTAACAATAAAAAAACAAACAATCCAATTAAAAAATGGACAGAGGACCTGAACAGACACTTCTTGAAGGAAGACATACAAATGGCAAAGGGATATATAAAAAGTTGCTCAACTTCCCTAGTTATTAGGGAAATGAAAATAAAAACCACAATGAGATACCACCTCAAACCTGTTAGAATGGCTATTATCAACAAGACAAGGTATAACAAGTGTTGGAGGCAGTGTGGAGAAAAAGGAACCCTCATGCACTGCTAGTGGGAATGCAAACTGGTACAACCACTATGGAGGACAGGGTGGAGGTTCCTCAAAAAGTGAAGAATAGAGTTACACATGACCTGACAATCTTACTTTTGGGTATCTACCCACAAAATTTAAAAACTTTAGTTTGCAAAGATATATGCACGCTCATGTTCATCACAGCACTATTCACAATGACCAAATCATGGAAACAGACAAAGTGTCTTTCAATAGACAACTGACTGAGGAATTTGTACATATACACAATGGAATATTATTTAGCCATAAGAAAAGACAAAATAGGGCCATTTATGACAATGTGGATGGATTTTGAGACTACCATGCAAAGTGAAATAAGTCAGACAAAAATATCCAAGAATCATATGATTTTACTTACTCAAGGAACACAAAGCTGAAAGCAACAAAGAAACAAAAAGTCATGGACACAATCAATAGTTACGTGGTTATTTGTTAATGAGTGTTTATATGAGGGTATGGGGGGGAGCAGTGTGGGAGAGAAGGGACAAGATCTTAAATGGAAGAGAACTGGATCTGGGTGATGAACATGTACAGAACATATGCATGATATGTACACCTCGAACCTATATAATTTTTGGTGACCAGTGTCACCCCAATAAATTTAACAGTACAAAAAGAAAAGTCCAAGTAAACCCACACATATATGGACCAATAACTTTCAACATAAAATCCAGAAACATAGAATAGAAAAAAGAAAGCCTCTTCAATAAATGGTGCTGGAAAAATTGGAAAGCCATATGGAAAAGAATGAATCTGAATTGCAATTTTTTATTATATATCAAAACTAACTTAAGATTGACCAAAGACTTTTACATAAGACCTGAAATAGAGGGGGAGAGGGCAAGGTGGTGACCGAGGAGGAGGTCCATAAAGCCTCTTCCAGAAAACACCATTGAACGGCTGTCCAGGAGCCAAGAAAGAGGACCCAGAGTGACACAGTGACAGCTGAGACATCCACACATCGCAAGAAAACACCTGAAGGTTGGAGAGAGGTGGGTGAGTGAGAGGGAGAGGAGGGAGCAGAGATGGATTGTGACAGGACCACATCACTGCTGACTAAAGGAACTAGGAACTGGAAAGAAATCCAGGAGCAGCACAGTACACGGAGGAAGGAGGACAAGAGGCGACAAGAGTGAAAGTCAGAGTGGTGGAATGATGGGAGACCATGGGAGAGCTTGGCCTTAGAGCACGTGTTGGGGACAGAGCTTGGGGGCCAGGCTCTGAAACTCTTGAGTACTAAGAGGGCTGAGTGAGGACTCTGAATAGCCACAGGTCAAATAGAGGCCTCAGAGATAGCACCTCAGCTCCTGGCGCCCTTGCAGTCTGCAGCACACATGCACACACACACAGCTCCTCTTCAGGACCATGTTTCCCGGCCCATGGTGGAGATGCACCAGCCGCCTTTGCGCAGCCCATGACATCAGGCCCATGGCTTTGGGCGCATGGCTTGCACGCACCTGGTGCCTTCATGCAGTGAAGCAGCTGTATGGAGATAGGTCCCTGGAGCACACCCAGGAAGAGAGGCGGATTTGATAGCATTCATCCCAGCTAGTGACAGTAGCCTCAGCCTGTATCCCATCAGCTTTCCCCATCTCCCCCAGCTTTCCCAGCATAGGGCAAGAGGTGGAGCTGCCCAGCATGCATTTTGTTGGCCTCTACCCTCTCTTATAGCCTCCCCAATGAACTGCAAGAAATGGAGGGAATGCGGATAGATGTGCCCTGCCTCCAAATGCAACTGGAGACCAGAGATAAGGCTTAAACACCTCCCCTCTCTCCCAAAACTTGCCCCCCCCAGTGCCACCTAGTATTTATCCTACAGCAAGACACTACAAAAATACTAATCAGAGAAGGAAAGTGCCCTTGGGCTCTGCTGAATATAAAGCCCTCATGCCAAACAATAAGTACACAGTGGACAATATGAGTACTTTAGGATCTAAAGCTACTCAGAAAGAAGATAAAAAATCTCCAGGAAAGGATCTCAAAAACCTAGAAATTTCTGAACTAAGTGACGGAGATTATAAAAGCCATTCTAAAGGTACTGAGAGAAATGAAACCATACAGGCAGAGCACAATGACTGAGATGAAAGACCTGAGAAAGAAAATCTGTGAACAGAAGGAACAATTTAACAAAAAAAAATAAAACATAAGGAAGAAAGAGATGGAAATTCAAGAGATAAGTAATTTGATAAAAGAAGTGAGAAATGAAATAATTCCCATAAAATACAGGGCCAACCAGATAGAGGAAAGAATTAGTGATATTGAAGATCAGAACATGGAAACATCTCAAAAAGAGGAAGATAGGGAATATAGAACCAAAAGGATTGAAAGAACTCTGCAAGAATTATCTGATACCATGAGACAAAACAACATCATAATAATAGGATTAGAAGCAGCAGAGCACTCTACAAAGAACATACTCAAACAAATAGAGAAATTTCCAAACCAATGGAAAGACCTGGAACCCCAAATTTAAAAAGAAAATAGGTCCCCTACATACCTGGACCCTAGAAGATCCTCCCCAAGACATATGGTACTAAAGATGTAAAAAACTAAAGACAAACAGACAATTCTCAAGGCAGCCAGGGAAAAAAGAACTATAAACTTTAGAGGAAAACTCATCAGGCTGGCATCAGATTTCTCAGCAGAAACTCTACAAGCCAGGAGGGAGTGCAATCAAATATTCAAAACTTTAAAAGAGAGAAACTTCCAGCCAAGAATAAATTATCCAGCAAAATTATCCTTCAGATACAAAGGAGCAGTAAAGACATTCTCAGACACACAGAAGCTGAGGGAATTCGCCAGCATGAGGCCAGCGCTTCAAGAAATACTGAAGGAGCCTCTTCGACCTGAAACAAAACATCAGGAAAAATGGAATAGAGTTGTGGCAACAAGAAAGAAACAAAAATAAAACAAAACAACAACAAAAAAGTAATGGCCACAGGAAATCCCATGTAATGATAATCACTCTAAATGTTAATAAACTGAACTCACCAATAAAAGACAGAGTAGCAGACTGGATTAAAAAACAAAACCCCACATTAGGTGGTGAACTTATTATACATCAAGTTGACAATGCACTGTAGAATTATATGCCTGAAACCTATGAAATCCTTGCTAACAGAGGTCACCCCAATAAGTCTAACAATAAAAATGAATTTAAAAAAAAAGAGAAATCACAATAGTTGGTGAAATTATTATACAACAAGTTGACAATGCATTGTGGAATTGTATGCCTGAAACCTATGTAAATCTTGCTAACAGATGTCACCCCAAAAAGTGTATCAATAAAAATGAATTTAAAAAAAGCAAAAACAAAACAAAACAAAACAAAAAACAAAACAAAACCCATCCATATGCTGTCTCCAAGAGACACACCTCAGCCATTAGGACAAACACAGACTTAGAATGAAAGGATGGGAAGAAATACTACAAGCACATGGTAACCAGAGAAAAGCAGGAGTTGCCATACTGATATCTGATGAAATAAACATCATGATATCATGTTAAAAAAGATAGCAAGACACAGAGATGGACATTATATAATGATAAAAGGCTCAATACAACAACAAGAAGATCTGACACTAATTAATATATATGCTCTCAATGAAGAAGCACCAAAATATACAAAGCAACTATTAACAGATATGAAATGAGAAACTGACAAAAGCACAATCATTGTGGGAGACTTAAACACCCCACTAACAGCCATGCACAGATCATCCAAACAGAAAATAAATAAGGAAATAACAGCTCTAAATGACATATTACAGTAATTGGATATAAGTGATATTTACAGGATACTTCATCCAGCAAAAAGAGACTATGCCTTCTTTTCTAGTGCACATGGAACATTCTCAAGGATAGACCACATGCTGGAACACAAAAGTAGCCTTAGCAAATTCAAGAAGATCATAATCATACCAAGTCTATTCTGAAACCACAAAGCTTTGAAATTGAAGATAACCTGTAAAAAGAAAGCAGAAAAAAACGACTTATGCTTGGAGATTAAACAACATCTTATAAAAAATGACTAGATAAAAGAACAAATAAAATAAGAGATTAAAAATATAGAAACTAATGACAATGAAAATGTAACATAACAAAATTTTTGGAACACAGCAAAGGCAGTAATAAGAGAGAAATTTATATAATTACAAGCTTATCTGAAGAAACAAGAAAAATTACAAGTAAACACCTTAACATCCCATCTTAAAGAAGTAGGAAAAGAAGAGCAGACAAAACCCAAAGTCAGCAGAAGAAAAGAAATAATAAAAATTAAAGCAGGGCTAAACCAATTAGAGAACAGAAAGACAATAGAAAAAAATTAATATTACGAAGAGCTGGTTCTTTGAGAAAGGCAACAAAATTGACAACCCCCTGGCTAGACTCATGAAAAGACAAAAGGAAAGGACATGAATACCAAAATTGGAAATGAAAGTGGAGAAATTACCACAGATACCACAGAAATGCAAAAGATTATAATTAAGTATTATGAAGGGCTTAACAACCTAGAGGAAATGGACAACTTCCTAGAAACTTTTAGCCTATCTAGACTGAACCAAGAAGTGGATAATCTAAATAGACCAATTGATAGCAACAAGATTCAAATGACTCTCCATAATCTCTCTAAAGGCAAAAGCCCTGGACCAGATGGTTTCACCAACGAGTTCTACCAAGCATTCAAAGAACAATTAACACCTATCTTCCTCAGACTCTTCCAAAAAATTGAAGAGGAAGCAATACTTCCTAACTCATTCTATGAGACCAACATTACCCTAATACCAAAGCCTGGTAAAAGCAATACAAAAAAGAAAAACTATAGACCAATATCTCTGATGAACACACAGACAAAATCTTAAACAAAACATTAGCAAATAGTGTACAACAATGCATCAAAAAGCGTATACATCATGATCAAGTGGGATTTATCCCAGGAGCACAAGGATTGTTGAACATATGAAAGTCAATCAATGTGATGCACCACATAAACAAAATAAAAGATAAAGAGCATATGGTCTTATCAATTGATACACAAAAAGCATTTGACAAAATACAGCATCTATTTATGATCAAAACACTGAATAAAGTAGATATACAAGGAAAGTATCTCAACATAATAAAGGCCATATATGACAAACCATCAGCTAACATCATACTGAATGGGAAAAAGCTGAAGCCTATTTCCTTAAAATCAGGAACAAGACAAGGATGTTCCTGTCACCACTGCTATTCAATATAGTACTGGAAATTCTAGCCGCAGCAATGAGACAAGAGAAAGGAATAAGAGGTATGCAAATTGGGAAAGAGGTGGTCAAAATGTCACTATTTGCAGATGACATGATCCTTTATATAAATAATTCTAAAGATTACAGCAGGAAACTATTAGAAACAATAAATGAATACAATAAAGTCACAAGATATAAAATCAATACACAAAAATCAACAGATTCCTATAAACAAACAATGAATCTTCAGAAAAAGAAATGAGGGAGCCAATTCCTTTTGAATGAAATACCAGGAAATTAACAAAGAATGTGACAGACTTATACGCGGAAAAGTATGACACTTTTGAAAGAAATTGAAGCAGACACAAAGAAATGGAAAAATATTTCCTGTCCATAGATAGGAAGACTTAATGTTGTTAAAGTAGCCATTTTCCCCAGAACAATCTACAGATTTAATGCAATACCTATCAAAATCCCACAGTCATAGTTTTTCAAAATAGATAAAAGAATGATCAGATTTATATAGACCCATAAAAAACCTCAAATTGCCAAATACTACACAAAAAGAATAAGGCTGGTGGTATTACGTCCCCTGACTTCAATTTGTATTACAAAGCATCAGTAATCAAAACAGCTTGGTATTGGCAGAAAAGCAGAAACATAGACCAATGGAACAGAACTGAAAACCCAGAAATAAATCCACAAATTTATGGACAATTAGTTTTTGATAAAGGAGCCAAAAGATATGCAATGGACAAAAGACAACCTCCTCAGTAGGTAGTGCTGGGAAAGCTGGAAAAATATATACAAAAGAATGAATCTGAGCTTGAACTCTCACTATATACAAAAATTAACTCAAAATGATTAAAGACCTTCATATAAGACCTGAAACATTAAACTGTATAGAAGAAAACATAGATACTAAACTTAGAGACCTAGGGCTCAATGAAGACTTCCTGAACCTGGCCTCAAAGGCAAGGGAAGTAAAAGTGAAAATAAATGAATGGGACTATATCAAACTAAAAAGCTTCTGCACAGAAAAAGAAACCATCAACAAAGTAAAGAGACAGCCAATTGAATGGGAGAAAATATTTGTAAACAACACATCAGATAAGGGTCTAATACCTAAAATATATAAACAACTAATATGACTTAACAACAACAACAAAAAACAACCCAATTAAAAAGTAGGCAGAAGAACTAAACAGACACTTCTCCCATGACGAAATACAAAAATGGCCAGCAGACATATGAGTAAATGCTCATCCTCATTAGCTATTAGGGAAATGCAAATCAAAACCACAATAAGATACAACCTCACACCCTTTAGAATGGCTATTATCAACAGACAAGGAATAACAAGTGCTGGAGAGAATGTGGAGAAAAATGGACTCTCGCACACTGCTGGTGGTAGTGCAAATTCATACAACTGCTATGGAAGACAGTGTGGAGGTTCCTCAGAAAATTGGGAATGGAGTTACCATATAACCCAGCAACCCCCTTCTGGGGATCTACCCAGAAATCTAGAATACTTTAGTCTGCATAGACTTATGTACCCCAATATTCATCACAGCACTGTTCACAGTGGCCAAAACATGGAAACAACCAAAGTGCCCTGCAACAAATGACTGGATAAAGAAGCTGTGGTATGTATATACAATGGAATATTACTCAGGTATTAGGAAAGACAAAATATTGTCATTTACAACAAAATGGTTGGACCTAAAGATCATCATGCTAAACGAAATCAGCCATCCAAAAAACATAAAAAACTTTATGACTTCACACATATGTGGAATACAATACTGAAAGAAACAAAGAAAAACAAACAAACAAACAAAAAACATATGAACACAATCAATAGTTTAATGTTTATTTGGGGACAAGTGGGGAGGGGATGGGAGAAGGAGAGGAAGTGGGAGAGGAATCTAAATATATGGTGATGGAAAGAGAACTCACACTGGGTGTTGAACTTATTATACAACATGTTGACAATGCACTGTAGAATTGTACACCTGAAACTTGAGTAATTCTTGCTAACCAATTTTCACCCCAATTAGTCTAACTATAAAAAAAAGACAAAAAAACCTGAAAGAATAAGTTCCATAGTGGAAAACATTAGTACTAAGCTTACCTTGGTTTCAGGTAGGAATTTGTGAATTTCACCTCAAACTCAAGGGAAGTAAAAGCAAAAATAAATGAATGGGACTATATTGAAGTTATAAAGCTTCTACATAGTAAAAGAAACTATCAATAAAATAAAGAGCCAACCAACTGAATGGGAGAATATATTTCCACACAATGCTTTTGATAAGGGGGTAATATTTAAAACATATAAAGAACTCATACAACTCAAAAACAACAACAACAAGAAAAAGAATCTGAACAATCTAATTAAGAAATGGGAAGAGGTCCAGAACGGACACTTCTCCCAAAAAGACATAGAAATGGCCAACAAATATATGAAAAAAATGTTCAGGGAGTTCCCTGATTATGTAGTGGCTTAAGGCTTCAGTGCTGGGGCTGTCAGCGCTGCGGTCTGGGTTCGATTCCCAGTCAGGGAGCTACCCACATACCAAAAAGAAAGAAAAAAAAAAAGCTCAACCTCACTAGGTATTAGAAAAATACAAATCAGAACTGCAATAAAATACTATTGCACACCAGATAGAATGGCTATCATCAATAAGACAAATAATAAAACGTGTTGGAGTGGGTGTGGAGAAAAAAGAATCCTAATACACTGCTGGTGAGAATATAAATGGGTAAAACCACTGTAGAAAAGAGTATGGAGGTTCCTAAAAAACACTTAAGAATAGAGTTACCATATGACCTAGCAATCTCTCTTCTGAATATTTACTCTCCAAAATCAGAAAACTTATTTTTAAAAAAGATATATGCACCTCAATGCTTATTGATTATTCATGATGGCCAAGACATGGAAACAACCAAAATGTTCTTTGATAAATTATTAGTAAAGAAGACATGGTACACATACACAATGGAATATTTGTCATAGGAAACACAAAATACTGCTGTTTGTGGCAACATGGATAAATTTTGAGATCATCATGCTAAGCAAAATAAGTCAAACAGAAAAAGTCAAGAATCATATGACTTCATTCATATGTGGGACATAAAACTAAAAGCAACAAAGGAATAAGACAAACAAAGAGACAAAACTCATGGACACAGGCAATAGTTTTGTGATTACCAGAGGGTAAATGGAGAGGAGGTGTTGAGGAGGGAGTGGGGTCAAACATATGGTGACAGAAGGAGAACTGACTCTGGGTGGTGTGCACACAATGCAACATGCAGATGATGTATTATAGAATTGTACACCTGAAACCTATATAATTGTACTAATCAATGTCACCCCGATAAATACAATAAAAAAGTGTTGGTAAACAAAACATTTGTATTGTATTATATTGCATTGTACACTGTTCTGTCTAGTATATTCTGCCATTCCATTCCATCTTATTTCATTAAAAAATGTTGATCACAATACGCTAAGCTGATCTATTGACCCACTAATGAGTCATTGCCTATATTTTGAAAAAAATTTCTTTAAAATATTTGAAAGAGAGTGTACTACATGAATTTTGAACTTCCTACAGTGCCTAGTATTATATGAAAATAAAACTTGGGTAATTTGCTCCATTTCTTTTTCCCTCTCCATGTCTACATTATTTTTTGTGTTATTTTGTAGTGTACACCTAGTTTGAGGCTAGCCTTGTGACATTCTTTTTGGCCAATGGAAGCTTAGCAAACATTGTGGCACCAAAAACTTGAAAAATTCATGTACGCTCAGGCTTGTTTGCTTTTGCCCCCATCTTGGTTACGAGAACATATCTGAGTAGCTGCTAGAGACATAGGGATAGGAGCAGAGATGTGATTACAGCTGAATTGCTGTTCCAGTTAAGGCTATTCTAGATTAACACACATCCAGACAACATTCAGATATATGAGTACAGCCAAGATAAGCAGACAAGTAGACAACTACTCCAGACATGTGAGCAGTAAATGGTACTTTTTTGGTTTATTGAACATTATTAGCATGGCAATAGATCACATGAAGCTGGTTACATCCAATAATGTACTGTACATGAAGTATATCTATGCAACTTGAAGCCTAGCAGAATCAATAAAAAACTCCCCTATCCATCCAGTACCAGATATTTGCACTGGAGGAAAGAAATAGTGGTTCTCAAATTTTAGTGTCCATCAGATTACCTGATCTATTGATAGTCTCCCTAGAGGCAAAAGCCCTGGACCAGATGGTCTCACCAACAAGTTCTACCAAGCATTCAAAGAAGAATTAATGCCTATCTTCCTCAAACTCTTTCAAAAAATTGAAATTTAATGCTTGCTTAAGTTTATAACTGCATATAAGTGAGTTCCTTAATCTTGTTTGGACTTGGAAATATAAGTCTTAATTGATAAAGACTAATTGGTGAAGTGCAATTGGCTTGTATACACAATTTATTTAAGTATATTTATTTTATGTACAAGTAATGATATAATGCACACACTTCCTTGCTTAACTGTTTAGTCTTCTTTTTATTAAATTTATTGAGGTGAAATTGGTTGGTAAAATTATACAGATTTCAAGAGTGCAATTCTTTAATACATCTTCCATATATTGAATGTATGTTCACCTCTCAAAGTCAATTCTCTTTCCATCACCATATATTTGACTCTCCTTATCCTTATAAATGCTTAGTCTTTACACATTAGGGAATTAAAAGTTAAACTTCAGTTCTGGTCCTGCTTTTTTTTTGTTTTTGTTTTTGTATTGTTTCTCCAAAATCATGTTTGCCTGATTTGGCTTACAGAACATCTTTGAGTGGTTGCATATCCTTAGAACTGTGTTGAATACAAAGTTTTTAAAAACTCCTTTTAATAAAATTCAATTTCTAATGTGCAAAATATTTTACCTTTACTGTTGTTTAGCTTTATTTTTCACCTTTCTCTTTTCCTTGTATTTACCAATTGTCAAAATTCATTAACCTGTGCTAGACTTGGTTTCTTGGTGTTGTACAAACTTGTGGACATCTTGAAAATCAACTACTTTCTCCTAGCACCCTAACAGAAATTCCTGATTGCTTTGTCTTTCAAGTGCACCAAGCACAGTCATCTTCGCCAGTGAGGTTTCAATGATTTACTTTGATTTTCACATCTTTCTTGTTTTCTCTGATTTTTGCGTATTAGTGAGTCATTTGGTTCATGAAAAATTGGATCCTAATAATCCTCTTAGAACCATGGTTTTCAATTTTAGTTGCACTTTGAGTTACCTGGGGATTGGATAAATCCAGATGCCCAGACCACACCCAGATTAATTGCATCAGAATCCCTGGGGACAGGTGTAGGGGGAGTTCAAGCATTAGTGTTTTTTTGTTTTTGTTTTTGTTTTTGTTTTTAGAGTGCCTGGAGTAGTTTCATCATGTAGCAAAGTGGAAAGCCATTGCTCTAGTCAAGTTCTTATATCACATTGCAAGTTCTCTACCAGTAAGTTGGAATCTATTAAGCTTTTGTGCCTCACTAATTTTGGGGTTAAAAGGACTATATTATACAAGTAGTGGCAAAACAAAGGCAATTCTCTCAATCCTCCCAAGATTATCTTTCTCTTTTCTCTTTTTCCTATTTGTGAAAGAGATCTAATTTTCACCCCTCATGGCTGTTAATGAATAATATAGTCCTGCTTTAAAATGCAAAGTATGTGAATCATATTCAAACCACTTCTATCCCAGGAGAAAAGCCTTTTTGTTCTGGCACAAAATTCTTAAGTATTTCAAACCTTGCACATGGTATGAGCTAAGTATTTAATTGTTAAATTAAATGGAAGCATTAATTTTTTTCCTTCACTCATAGTAAATACATTATTTCACTATGTCTCTATATTTCTGAACGTCTCAGGTTTATTACTTGCCAGGACTAAAAGGGATCATTCCATCTTTCCAGACAGCCTAGCTCCAGCTACTTACTGCCATGATATTAACTTCTTTGAATTCTTAAGCTCTAAGGATATTTGCAAAGGATAATAATATTATTTTGGCAGGGAATTTTGTGTATGTATGTGAGTAAGGGGGAGGCTTGCTCCTATATATCTCTTTAACATAAATAAAGTTTGGCTTAGTTTGCTCCTATTGTATTATATTCTCCTAGGATCCAGGAAAAATACTCAAGGAGAAGAAGGATAGTATTTCACTCTATGAGCTAACATAGATAGAAACTTGGAAATGAAAGCAAGTATGCAAAAGTATATAGGTCATGAGTTTTAAAAATCTGAATCACCTCTGGATTGTTTATCTAAAATAAAAATATGCTTCAGTCATCAAAATTATGTTTATGGTTTATTTATGAAAATTTATCTTAAAACCAGATATAGATTTTTGGAAGGAAACCAGGAGCCTGGACATTTTAATTCACCAGAAGTCAAAGGTAAAATTGCAGGGGAGCAAAGTTTTTCTTATTAAGCCTGAAATATTAAGATTTGGGGAATATAGAAAAAAAATAACTTAAAAACCTTTCTAAAAATGGCATATCATTAGCTTTTGATGAAAAAGCTAGGAACTGACTTTATTTAAAGGAATAATTACTCAGCTTTCTAAAGTTTGCTTAAATGGCTCCAAGGAGTGGGAAATAAGAAAGAAGCATCTCAAGCAGGTATAAAGCTAGGTGTTCTCAGCTTGTGTGTGCTTAAAAAATGTCAGAGCCCATGCACCATACAGGAGCTGGAGAGGAGAGAGATGGAGCAAAAGAACTGAAGTGACAAAAGAAAATGATAGATAGGCATACTTAAATTATGTCTTTGGCAATGGATACCATATAGGTATGCAAACATTTTCAAATAACCAATTCAGAATGCTCAGCTAAGCATCTTTTTAAAATAAAACATTTTATTAATTGTTAAACCATCTTCTGTATCTACTTAGGTACAGTAAATTGCAACATGCTGCAATATATCAAAGTAAAAGAACAAGGAAGGTTCCACTATGAACTGCTCAAGTGGGTGAATCTCTTTCTTCCTCAGGAATACTCACAAGCTGTATGCAAATACCCAGCAAACAGACTGACTTAGGCACCAGTCTCAACTTGTATATTAAATCTTGGCATAATGATTTTTTATTTTTTATTGTAAATGAGTAGAAAAAGATGTTCTAATAGTTTCTTAAAGAAATTCTAATATTTTAGGTTCTGGTCAAGATGGCAGTGTAGGTAAATACTGAGCTTGCCTCCTCTCATGACCACATAAAAATTACAACTAAACTACAGAACAAGTATCATTTAGAATTGCCTAAGGTCTAGCTGAATGAAAGTCCTATAACTTAGGATACAGGGAAGAAGCCACATGCAGACTGGTAGGTGGGGCAGGTATGTGGAACGAGCTGGTTTCAAACCCAGCTGTGGTGGTTAGGAAATGGGAGGGATATCTCAGCTGCAGATGCCTCCCCTGAGGAGTGAGGGCTTCCAACCCCATACCAGGATCCCTGGCCCAGGGTTCCAGTGCTAAGAACAGAAGTCTCCACAAGTTCTGGCTGTGAAAACAGGCACAGATTGTGGCTCAGTGAGATGGATGGCTGCTGAAGTTCCAGGTGTTCCTCTTAAAGGGCCCCTGCATAGATTTGCTCATGGATGGGTTTGCTTATTCTATAGCAGCAGTGAAAAGGGTGCCAGAAACATACAGAGAGGAGCTGAGTTGTCTGGCTTTGGGGTGAGGGCTGGAGTAGCAGCTTTCTTCCAGATAGAGGTGGAGGAACTAATTGTTCCTTTGTTGCCCTCTCCTCACCCAGCATGCAGACACAGATGGCAGCCATATGTGAGTCTCCAACAACCTGGCTAACACCATTGGCCCCTCCATGGTGATTTCCTGAGACCACAACCCACCCAACCTGTGGGCCCACACAGCTGCTTCCAGTAGCTTTTTCATAAAAAAACAGCCATCTTGGCTCATGCTGCAGACTTTCTTAAAATCTCTCAAAGCTTCACAAACCCCAAACAATCAGCATTTGGTCTTGGCATGCCCTGTACCTCTTGCTGAGCAGCCCCAAGCCTGGCAATAGCAGCAACCAACCTCAGTTTGCAGCTTAGGTTCTTTCCGGAAGTTTCAAGTCCAGCACAATGATAATCATCTGCAGGTCACTTTGTAGCTCATACCAAGAGACCCTGGGTAGGGCACAGGCAGTAGCTGACCTTGGCCTGCAACAGAACCCCTAACAAAAGGCCCCGGAATCAACACATCTGGTGGCCAGCTTCAAACCACATCAGAACAGCACCCCACCACATCCACAAATAACATACCCAAAGGGCAGATTGGGCAGGCACCAGAGCCCTGATAAAGCAAATCTTGGTCTCTAGGGTCAACAGCTTCTATGGTCAGTTCTCACAACCAATCAGTCTGAGGGTCAATCCCTCCCACTGACATGCAAAAACAATCAAGGCTCAGCTACAACAGGAGGACACATGCAAAACACACAAGGCACACACCTGAAGCACCTGGCTCACATGACCAGGGAGACTGAACCACTGGGTTTCACAGGATACCTACTATAAAAGGCCATTCTATTAAGACTAGGAGACATAGAAGCTTTACCAAATACATAGAAACAAACACAGGGAGGTACCCCAAATTAGGAGACAAAGAAAAACACCCAAAATGAAAGATCAGAACAAAATTCCAGAAAAGGTACTGAACAAATAGAGACCAGAAAGGTACTAGACATAGTTTAAAACACTGGTTATAAGCATGTTCAATTATCTCAGTTAGAACTTCAACAAAGAGGTAGAAAACATAAAAGTGGATATAGACCACATAAAGAAGAACCAGTCAAATAAAGAATTCAATAATTGGAAATCAACAGTATATTAGATAAAGCAGGTAACTGAATCAACAATTTGAAAGATAAGGTAGCAAAATATACTTAATCAGAGTAGCAAAAAGAAAAAAGAATCCCTCCTCCACCAAAAAATGAGGATAAGTTTAAGGGGCCTCTGGAACAACATCAATTCCAATATTTGCATCATAGGAATACCAGAAGGAGAAGAGAGGGACCAAAGAATTGAAAACTTATTAAAATAAATAATGACAGAAAACTTCCCAACTTGGTGAAGGAAATAGACATACAAGTCTAGGAAGTGTAGAGAGTCTCAAACAAGATATACCCAAAGATTCTTATACCAAGCACATCAAAATTAAAATGGCAGACTGGAGAGGAGGTTCCTAAAGCCTCTCCCAGAAAACACAACTGAATGGCCATCCAGGAGCCAAGAAAGAGGACCCTGAGTGACAAACCGGCTGTTGAGAAATCCACAAATCGCAAGTAAAGACCTGAAGGCTGGCGAGAAGGGGGCGAGTCGGGGAGAGGGAAGAGAGCAGAGACGGACCATGCAGGATCGGGAGGCGATCTCTGCTGACTATTCAGAGCTGTGCAGTTTGGGGGAGGGGAGAGAGACTGGGGAGCTGGGGACAGAAGGAGTTTGGGAGCCAGTCTCTGGAACTTTTGAGTGGTAGAAGGGCTGAGCGAGGACTCTGAACTGCAAAGATAACACCCCAGCTCTAAGCCCCCTGGAGACCTAAACAGGGCTGCAGTTCCTGTTCCCAGCCTGCTGAAAAGGCGACCCTGCTGTCTCAGGCCAGGCCCACAGCTTTGGACTTATGGAGCGGGCACTTCCTCTTGCACCCCAGAGTTCTGAAATCAGTGTGAGCCTTTAGACAACCAGGTACTGAATCAGGGCTGGGAAGAAAGACTGATTTGATTTGCTAGCATTCACCCCAGCTAGCAAAACCAGTTTCCCCAGCAAAGGGCAGAAGCCTTTGGAAAGCCTTTTGTTGGCCTCTCCCCAGGATATATGCGCATAGCCTCCAAACGCAGTAGGAGATCAGAAACAAGAAACAAACAGCATCCTCTCCCCCAAAACTTGACCCCCAGCGCCACCTAGTGTCTACCCTGCAGCAAGACACCACAAAAGCAATAATCTGGGCAGTGAACATAAAGCCCTCATGTCAAAGAGGAAGATCCCAGCGGACAGGATGAATTCCTTAAAAACTAAAACTCCTGAGAAAAAACATGAAATTCACCCAGAAGACAGCCTGTTACAACAGGAAGGGACTCACTTAAGTGACGAAGAATTTAAAGCAGCCATTCTAAAGGCTGTGAGAGAAATGAAAACCTATTGGCAGAACACCATAGCTGAGATAAATAATATAAAAAAAGATATACATGATATAAAAAAGGAACTCTGTGAACAAAATGAACAATTTAACAAAGAAATTCAAAACATAAGAAAGATTGAGATGGAAATACGAGAAATAAATAATACCATAAAAGAAGTGAGAAATGAAATAACTGCCATAGGAAACAGGACCAACCAGATGGAGGAAAGAATTAGTGATATTGAAGACCAGAACATGGAAACAGCTCAGAAAGAGGAAGAGAGGGAATATAGAACCA
>PVJL010008365.1:0-67394 GCA_004026885.1 Lyroderma lyra
ATATTAGGGCAGCTCTTAGGGTTTTGCTCAGAACTATCACCTCTATAAGAAATTCACAAACTCCTGAATCTCACATCCCTTTTATGTGGTGATGACCTAACAATAAATTATCTGAAAAGACAGGAAGGGAAAACATACATCCAACTTAACCGATAAGAGTGGAGGATTAAGCTTATAAGAGGAACAAGAATTAACAATATATTTGTAACTATTTACAGTAGACTCTCCATTAACCAGAACTCGAGCAACCAGTACTCTCAAGCAACCGGGAAAATGTTTTTGCTGGTTGCTTGAGAGTGCCAGTTGCTTAAGTTCTGGTTAACAGAGAGTTTACTTACATTTATCCAGCATCTACCAATCCCCATGGATGCCAGTTAACTGAGAGTTTACTGTATTTGGAATTATTCTTTATTACTTTGGAATAACAGTAGCCTTAGAAAACTAAGTGACCGTACAACTATAGACAATTGACAGCTAGTGTAGGAAAAAATCATTGTCAAATTGAGAGCTGCAATAATTGTATTTGAGGTTATCAATTCTTTTCAGTATTTCAGAAATCCTAATGTCAATCATATATATGCCCATGTTAAGATTTCTGTCTGAGCAAAACAAGACACTCCTTTATTCTAGGATGGAATTATATAAGGAGAGATGATAACAGAGTAATGCTAACAAGACTTTGGACTTTGGAACTACAAAGACCTGAGTTCAGGGCCCAGTTCCACAATTTCTGTGTGAACTTGAGCAAGTTACACAATATTTTTATCTTCTATTACAAAAATAGTACCTACCTAGTAAGGTTTCTGAAAAGATTAAAGAAGATAACATGTAGAATGTCTGGTATAGGTAATTCACTTTTGATGACATAGTAGATTTTAGAATCTGTGGAGAAAATAATAATAATAAAGGATCCTGGGTGATAAAGTTACTAAGGACCATTCAGTTCATTAAGTGGTGTCCAACTGTATTACATGCAGCCTCAGAGCACTTGGAGCTGCCTCAGGAGCTAGTAGTCTTGACCTTGGCAATGTAGGCCACACTTACACCAGAGCAATGCAACTAGGAAAGCTCTGCTGTTGTCTGTTTTATATACACATACATTGCATGTGGTTTACAGGATTTTATTAAATATCAACAAAAGGCTTCTGCACTATTGAAAAAAATGTAATAGCCTTTGATTTAGAGATGTATTCGATGTTATTTGAACTGAGTTTTTATCTAATGATATCATAACTGCCTGACATCTTTTCACCCCTTTCGCAATCTCCAGGTGGAAATACTTCTTTGGGGATCCTGGAATCTTGCATTAAAAAGTCAAAGAACAAATGTTTGTACCATCACAAAAAGATATTAATTCAGTATCACATTTGCATTTCCTCAGAACTTTGTCGCCATTAATTACTGAGTTCCCTGAAGTTGACTTATTCCACTGAAGTTAATCAAATGACAATTATTGCAAGGGAAACCTGATACGATACAGTGATGGGACAACCAAGAGAAAACTTTTGCCACTGATTTAACATGCTGTAACAAGAAAGAACTATCACCGTGTGTGTAAATTACTTGATTTATTCTCAGCAAATCATTTTATAGATCAATACTGAGGTCTTGAACAGAAACCACAAATTGTTTTCTTTTCTCATTGCTCACCTATTCGAGCCCTACATTGGTCTTTACCAAGGGTGAGTCCAGATTTACCCTGAGAGAGTAGAGAAGAGCTATGCTGATTGGCCATGGTTTCTAGAACTGGGACTTGAGGACGAGGTAGACACAAGACTGTCCAGGAAACGGTTTTTGTTTCCAGTGTTGTTGATGTTTTGTTTTGCTTTGTTTTCAGATCCTTGCTGAATGCGTCTGACTTAGAGCCTAATAAGTTCTCTAATTCAATAATAATTATAGTACCTAACACTGACCATTCTAACTGACAGTATTCAAACCCAAGCAATCTTGGCTTCAAAATCAATAAACCTAATAATTACTCCTTACTGAATCAAATGTCATTTTATAGAGAAATGGGAAACAATAAGAAATTTAGTGATAATCCACAGGCCTATGACTAGCCTAAACAAAAGCGATTGTCACATTATCCAGGCAACCCTGAGGGAGTCTCACTAGGAACTTAGGGACCAGTCTCACAGTAAAACAATGACTCTTTCCCAGGCAAGGTTGTCTTCATATATTTCATTCAGGAACCTCAAAAGCAATATTACTCATCTAGGACAGAAATGTATTCCTTTTCTTCCCAGCCTAATACCATCTTGAACTCATTCCACTCATTCTCTAAACAGATCCTGAGATAAAGGATATGAAAGTGTGTAGAGAAGGATCAGTCCACTTTGCTGTCTAGCCCAGGAGACAGCACCATGTGCAATAAAAGGAGCTCAGCCAAAGCAGAACCAACTTAAAAGTAATAAGATACAAAGGACTTGGACTTCTTTCTAAATTCCCAGAGAAAGATTCTTTGCTGTGGGAGGAGTTGCAAGAGAGGACAGAATGTGCATTAGTCCAGTCACCAACATATTGAAATTGGTCTTCAAAACTAGCAGATGGCCTCAGCCAAAGCCCTTGAGTGTGTTTAAAGTACACATTGTGAGGAGCTTTGGCAAATAAAATGTTTCCTGAGCACTGACAACTTTATATGTGGCAACCTGTGCTTTGAAAGTCACTCGTTAAAAATAAAGTTAAGAAAACGAGTGGACATTATTACCTATACTCCCCATACTGTACCTCACATCCCTGTAACCACTATGTGTCTACCAAGTTGCATTTCTCATTCCCTTCACCCTTCCCTCCATAATGTCTAAAAAGCTATGCAGGGTGTCAGGTGGGCAATGGACACCTTGGAAGAAACACTTATAAATTATACAGATGTCTACCCACTGTGTTTTACACCTGAAAATAATACAAATTAAGGTTGAATGTCAACTATTACTTAAAATAAATAAATAAATGTGTGTGTGTGTGTGTGTGTGTGTGTGTGTGTGTGTGTGTGTAGTCATGGGATGTATAGTACATACAGCACAGGGAATATAGTCAATGGTGTTGTAACAGCTATGTAAGGCATCAAATGGGAAATAAACCTTTCGGGGTTATTACTATATAAGGACTGTAAATGTCTAAGCATTATGTTCCCTGGTACATGTGAAACTAATAGAAAGAAGAAAGAAAGAAAGAGAGAGAGAAAGAAAGAAAGAAAGAAAGAGAGAGAGAGAGAAAGAAAGAAAGGAAGGAAGGAAGGAAGGAAGGAAGGAAGGAAGGAAGGAAGGAGGGAGGGA
The DNA here is from genome assembly GCA_004026885.1 of Lyroderma lyra. Classification (NCBI taxonomy): domain Eukaryota; kingdom Metazoa; phylum Chordata; class Mammalia; order Chiroptera; family Megadermatidae; genus Lyroderma; species Lyroderma lyra. The sequence goes on from PVJL010008365.1 coordinate 3,276, forward strand.
GGGAGGGAGGGAGGGAGGGAGGGAGAGAGGGAGGAAGGAAGAAAAAGAGAAAGAGAAAGAAAAGGAGTGGAATACTCCCTAACTATCAAAGTTTCATGGCAGAAAGTGGAAGACAAAAAGAAAAAACTCAACTGGCTGGATTCAAATATTGAGGAGGATAGCAAGAAATTGGAACCCTTGTGCACTATTGATGGGAAGGTAAAATGGTGCAAACACTAAGAAAAACAATGTGGTGATTCCTGAAAAAATAATAATGGCACTACCATACGGTCCAGCCATCTCACTTCTCAGTATATAGCAAAAAAATTGTTTCAATTAATAAACAAATTCAATAAATTTCCAGGATACAAACTCAACATACAGAAATCTGTTGCATTTGTATATACTAACAGTGACCTGTGTTAAAAAAGAAATGAAGAAAATAATCTCATTGACAATAGAATCAAAAACAATAAAATACATGGTAACCAATTTAATCATGGAGTTGAATAGATGGAAGGGAAGGAGAATGCAAGTGATAGAGAATATTGTTAAGAAGCCAGGGGAATGAGGGAAAAAATGAAGAAGGCTGAACCTATACAGGGGCATGGGAAAGAGTAAAGGAAAGACAGATTTAGACATAATCAGGAAGTAGAATCAACAGTGATAACTGACAAATAGATATTAAAAAGAAAAGGCAATAGACTACTATAAGTGGATTCTCTTCTTGTGTTTCTTTTTTATTTCTTAAGTTGGACCTCATCAATTTTCATCCCTTCTTCTTTATCTACATAACAATTTAAGAATATACATTTCCTATTAAGTATGTTTTAACTCCGTCACAAAAGTTTTGGTATGTAGTATATTCATTAGCAGTTGTAAGTGATTTCTAATTTCCATTAAAAAAGTCATTTTGAATGTGTTATTTAAAATTGCAGTTATATTATCAAATGTATAGTGCTTTTCAGTTTTTTGTCTTACTGCTTTTAACTGAATTGCAGTGAAGTAAAAGAATTCGTTCTGTAAAATAACGCTTCTTAGGGTACAGTGAGATTTGGTCTATGGCACAGTACGCCCTTCCTCTTTATAAATGTACTGTATGTGTTTGAGAACAATCTGCATTCTCTAGTTGTTGAGCACAAAGTTCTATATGTGTCCATTGGATTAAGATTGTTCACTGATTGTCATATTTAACTATTCTATGAAGGCAGGCTGATAAATTTTGCCTTTACTATAATTTTTTGTGTTACATTAGACATATCTGGATATAACCGGTTCTGTACAGTCACGTGGCATCTCCCCTCCATCATCCCTGACCTTGCACACACACATGCTCACATTTTTCACCCAGGGCACATCGAAATGCAAGTGTTTAGACTTTTGGTTCAAACAGCGTCCTGTAATGAATTCTTAACAGTGGAAAAAGTTCCTCCCATTTTTTTGAAATTTTTGAAAAAGAAGGTGAGGACTTCTTAAGGAAGATGATTACAGATGATGAAACTCGGGTCCATCATGACCCCGAGAATTAAAGGCAGTCGTGGAATGCCATCAGAAGGCATCACCTCAACTGAAAAAATTCAAAACTCAGGGCTCGGCTGGGAAAAGCAAAACAATAAAACTTCCAAGATCTTGGTGAAGGGAAACTTCCCTTAAATGGGGCACAGAAAACATTAACCAAAATAGAAGAGATTGATAAATTGGACTCCATTAAAACAAAGAATATGTAGGTGATGAACTTATTATACAACAAGCTGACAACACACTGTAGAACTGTATGCCTGAAACCTATGTAATCCTTGCTAACAGATGTCACCCCAATAAGTCTAACAATAAAAATAAATTTAAAAATTAAAAAAAGACGTTAGTAAGACAGTATAAATGAAAGGAACATAGAGGGAAAAGATATACATGAAACTCAAGACTAATAAAAGTTTCCTACTCAGAATCTATAAAGAATTCCTTCAAATTTATAAGGAAAAAAATCTGATAAAAAATGATGAAGAAACTTGAATAGGTATTTCACCAAAGGGAATATCTTAACTATCAATAAACATACGAAAAGATGTTCAACCTCTTTAAAAATATGGAAATGCAAATTAAAACCATAATGATGTAGCACATGCACTGGGCTAAAAATAGAAGATCTGACAATCCCAGGTGTTTTCAAGGTTGTGGAAAATCAACACCTAACATACACAACTGCTGGAAGGAGTGCAACTTGATACAAGCTTTTTGGAGAATGCTGACAAGCTCTACTCCTGAGTTGTCCTATGCATACCCGTATGATTCAGCAATGACACATCTAGGTGTGTGTCCAACAGGAACACTTGCAGATATACAAAGTGTGTATTATAGCACTATTTCTATTAGTCCCCAAATTGAAAACAATCCAACAGGAGAAAGTATACACAAATTACTATAAATTCATATAATGGAAAATTGTGCATACATGAATAATGAAATCCTGTTAACTTCCATAACGGGATAGGTACGAAAATCATAATGGGGAACAAAAGAAGCCAGAAGCAAAAGAACACATGCTATATGTCTCCACTTATATACATTTGAAAACCAGGCAAACACGGAAACAGCGGGCAGGAGGAGGTGGGGAATGACGGAGGGGGTAGCAGGTTGGTGGTATAGCAAGTGCTTCTGCAGTGCTGGTTATGTTCTAGTGTCTGACCTTGCTCATGGTTGCCTGGGCATGCTAACTCATTGAATTATATTTTACGATTTGTGTATTCTTCTCTATGTATGTAATGTTTTTGAAAATAAACAAAAATTAAGCTAAAAAATAATCCTTTGTATTTGAATCTCATTCATGGCCCTGTGAATAGATGGCTGCCTTCCTCCTGATAGGCTGCTCACGTGCCATCCTATTCCAGCGTTCACCAGCTCTTTGCTTCTCATTTAATTCCCATCCTCAGATCGGCTCTCGCCCTCTGACTGCAGCCGTCTACACTCAGCCCTCAGCCTTTCTCCTGGGCACTTCCAGCAGCCCCAGACCCCTCACTAGTGTGGGATGCCATGGCTGGCCCTTTCCTCAAAGTGGAAGCAGACGCACTTATGAAGTCTGTCTTACACATCTTGAACATGTCTGTCTTCCTCAGGAGATCACAAACTCCCCATCAAAAGAAACTGTTTTACCCATATTTGTATTCAGCAAAATCCCTGGCACAGGGCCTGGCATACAATAGACATGCAATAAATGAGCGATGATGTTGCCCTGACTATGTATTCGGCAAAGGGTATGCCAGTGTCAAGAGAAAGGAGAAGCAGTAGAGACCAGGCTGGGGGAGAAAAAGGATACTTGTATGCTTCTTGTTCTTAACAAAATGGATTTGTTATATATATATATATACACACACACACACACACACATATATATATGTATATATATATGTATATATATATATATATCTCCAAAAGGTTTTAATGCTTTGTTTCCTTTCATTTTGTCCTATACTTGACTTCAAATATCCCTCTGCTAATTTTTAACTAAGGTACCTTTTGCTATAATTATCTGATTCCCAGAGAGATTAATAAACCTTTACAGCTTAGCTCATAAATCACATTTCTACAAGTGGGAGATTTTCAAATAAGAGGCAAAAATCTCATTGCTTAGTCACTGCATTGTCTATTGGAATCAGTTTTAGAATCTAACAGCACTTTTTGTTCACAGGCGCATAAAAGTACTGAATTTCTTTGAGATGAACATTATGTTCTAATGACTAAAAATGATAAATATTGTATTGAATGAAAGTAAGACAAACCCAGTATTTCAAAAGACTATAAATCTTTATGGTCTCCCAAATGAAAACATGTTCTTATTTTATTACAAAAGGACAATTAGAAAGATTTATACTAAGAAAGAGACTAATATTATGTTTGGTAAAAGAGCTTGGGTATGATTGCACCCAACAGGGTTTATGGCTTGGAGCTGATATGTAAAAACCATTCAGTGGCAACCAGGTTCAGGGGAGAGTATCAGGGGGTGCCCAGTGTAGCATCAGGGGGTGCACTTCTAGGGAGGCTTCTCAGGACGGGCTGGTAATCCGGGATTACTTACCAAGGAGAAAGCTGTCATGGTTGGCACACAGGAGGCGGTGGCTGCGGTCACGCAATCGGTTCTATTGTGTGAATCCCTTTTCAACTGTCCAGGCTGAAAAACATCCTACTTCCTGCTACCTGAGCCACCCAGAAAGTTAAATTTAGCTAGTAACCCTCATGCTACTTCACCCCACAATTTCCTTCCCTACTCTCAGACCTTTGGCCTTATTGAAGGAAATCCTACAAGAGTATGCACTGAGCCCTTTTCGAACCAATTATTGCTCATGTCAGTTGGTGCATACTCAAAATACATAACTAATATTGCAGAAAGATGGCTATGTCACTATCTAAACTTTTGTGAAAATGAGGCAAAATATAAAATATATCAGAATGACACTAGAGCAAAGCAGGCTTACTTTCCTTAGTGCCAATTCAAAAAAATCCCTGGGAAGAACTCTGGTTTGGATCACACACTCATTTTTGAGGAGAGAAAGATTGAATACTATATGATTGGTAGATGCCACTAGAACAAAAATTGTCAAGTAGAAAGAGGAATAGTTTTTCCCCCAAACAAAACAAGACAAAACAAAACAAAAAATAACATTTTATTCCCAGAAAAGACCAAAAATTGGTTTGTTCTGAGTGATATAATTAATATAACTCTTGAACTGTCTTTGAGTTTGGAACTGATTGACATCTAAGTGTAGGCATTAGATGAATAGAAATTAAACTACCTGTGTTATTTGTAAAGCTAAACTGGAGGGAATAGTTCAGATCTACAGCCAATATCTAGTTACATTAGAATTGACCCCATGTCTAGGTCTTGTGATTACACGTCCAATGAAGAGTTTGGATCTTCAAAGAGATACATTTATCCAAAATAGCTGCCTCCCACCAACAAACCCCACAGTGAAACAGAGATTAACGTTTTGTGTAATGATGTAATTATTGTATGAGCAATGTGTAGATGTAAAGAGAGATATTTACAAACAAATACAATCCATTCATTCAATAAACATCTAGTGATTATCTCCTATATGGCAGGCACTATTTTTGGTGCTTGGCAGACAATCAAAGACCCTTGACCATGTGAAACTTACTTTCTAGAGATAAAACAGAAACTGATGGATATGAAAGAGAAAGAGAAAGAATATACTAGAGTCAACGATTACCAGGTAGTAAAGAATAAAGAGTGAAGAAATAGAGTAAAATGAACTTGTTCAAAATCAAATCATGACTTTATGAGTTAACAATTTAAAATAACTAATAAATCCTGGGAAAAGAAAAGAAGAGAATTTGATATCTATCAGACCACTAGGAAAGAACAATTTTCAATAAAGGGACCCAATTACAAAATGGGTATAAGGATCTTTTTGCTGGGCATTGTATTAGTCAGGGTTCAACCAGAGAGGCAGAACCAGTAGTAGATCAATATTAAGAGATTTACTGAAAGGCTTTGGCTTCTGTGCTTATGGGAGCAGGAGGGCAAGTCCAAAATCCATGGGGCAGGCTGTCAGGAAGGGCACGAGCTGAAGCGCCAGTCCGCAGTTAGAATTTCCTCTCTTAGGGAGATGCCTCAGTTCTGCTTTTAAGAACTTTTGACTGAATCAGACCCATACAGATGATTTAAGATGAGGTCCCTCAGTTAGAGTCAACTGATTATGGCCTTCACATCTCCAAAATACCTTCACAGCAACACCTAGATTCATCTTTGATTGAATAACTGCAATGCCAGCCTAGCCAAGTGAACCTTCAAAACAGGACCCAGCTCCATCACAGGTGAGAGATGACGAGATCCCTTCATACGTGAGACAGGTGCAGCCCACTCCCCAACCAACTGAAATGGCTGCCTTATTAGCCTGCACCCTCTGTGTCACACAGAGACCTCCATGACACTCATAACGCGTCTCAGGTTATCATGAACAGAAAGCATAAAATGCACGAGCCTGTCATTCACTCCCGTGAAACGACAGTGGTTAGAAGCCCACAGCAAGTTTCCTACACGAGTGGCCTCTACTCACTGTTGTCGGATGGGTCCTCAGGCTCGTTCATGCCATGCTGTTTCTCCCCGGGACAATGACCGCCCCATCTTTCCCCCCAGCACACTCACTATACTGCCATGACTCAACGCATTTTAATTCTTGTTGGACTCGTCACTTGCTAACTTTTACAGTAGTCCTTGTGTGCGTCTTACCTCCTCTACTAGACCGTTACCTCTCTGAACACAAGCACCAATTCTTATTTACCGAGGGGCACATTGCATGTAGCAGAGATCCCAAATAAGTTTGATGAATAAACAGTGAGTGAGTGAGTGAATTACTCTGTTACATTTAAACGATGACTAAGATTTCAATACAAAAACTCAAAGAACTCTAAATAATTAATACTAAGTCTCCTGCCAGCTCAAGAATTACATTTAAACTACCTTTAGGTTTGCAAAATGTCTTGCCTTCTTATGCAATATTAATGTTCCAATTGAATGATACTATTAATTTTTGACCAACCTAAAAAAAAGAGAAAAAAAATCTATGAAGTAAAACTGCAACAAAATTAATTCAAAATAGTGCCCTGCTTGTACACTTAGAAACAAAAACAACATACTTCTAAAAGAAAATTTGGTCGCTTTTCACCACGTTATTGGTATACTACTATATCTGTAGTAAAAAAAAAAAATTCCTATTTAAGTTAGCATTAATTCTAAATTGATTTAATGTTTCATTGTCAATCATGCCCTCAAAGCTGACATAAGTGGGCACCATTATTACAAAGAGAACAAGTTTTGTTTTTCAAGAGCAAAAATGCTTGAAAAAAGTAGAGAAGATAGAAAATTAGCCCAAGAAGAATAATGGATATCCTTCCAAAATAGCTTCCCTGTGGGCCCTAAATTACCTGGAACTCACAGTATTCAGCTTATTATTGAGACATATATTTATACAGTCACTGTATATTTTTATTATTTTCTTGGCTATAAAAGTAATGCATACCCATTTACAAAACATAACAAAAAAAAGTATCAGTTTACCTTTATGACCAACTTGCCCTTCTGTTCCACCCCTGACTTCACCATTGGCCACAATGAAAGAGCTCTTCTTGCCCAAACACTGTTTCATCCCTTAACTGATGAAAATGTGTCTAAGTTTTATTCATGAGACCAAGCAATCCCTTCCTGAGGGCTTGAGAGTTGGCAGGAGTAACTAGTACTCCCACTAGCGGCTGTGCTTCAGCCAGGCCCTGCGGCCAACCCAGTATTTATCTCTGTCTCAGCAGGCTCTCCCACCAGGTAGAAAGTCACCCAGCCTTACATCAGGGATATTTATTTCTAGATTTAAATCCAACTTGGATTCATTCAGCTTATATTAACCACAATTTTATATTCACAGGCAAATCTTGATTTTTTAAAAAAAGCCCAAAGAGTTAAAAATATATACAATCATTGGTAAGCACAGGGTGGTCTGTGTGGAGGGAAATAGTGACACAGACAGGAAAGCCTTATTGGAAGGGAGGGTGGTTAGGAAATGCCAAAATTGTGTTGTTGGGACAAAAAAAGGAAGCCAAATGACTTGGTGGAAGGGCCTGAGATTCTCCATTATTTTGAGTGCCTGGGAATGGCCTGAAATGCCCTCGTGCCTGTATCTGACATCCTATATTTTATAACACAGAAATGGAAACCTTTATGAAAAGGGGGAAAAAAGGTGCAAGTGGACAGATGGCCTTTTATAACTTGTCTCCTGGGGAAGACTCTTACTCACTGGGTCAGCAACCTGAGTCAGCTCCGAAGAGAATGTGGCCTTCTGAAATGAAGACCAGATTGAGAGTAATTGCTCCCCTGGGGGCTTGCAGATTTTCGAAATGACTAGGAGTCTGCATACTACTAATTTGGGGAAACAAGAATAGCAGACAAAAAACTGAATGCTGAAATTTCCCAGTGCGAATACTCATAATGATTGGCTTCACTTAAAATAAAATTTTTTTTTAATTTTGCACCAATCGCACATTTAAAGAAAAACTTCCAAGTACATTTTTTTTTGCCCTGAAGTATTTGCTGACCTGGTGCCCAATCACCAACTGGCTACTTTAGGTTATTTTCTATAAATATTTTCTCACATAGTCACAATTTAGTTAGGAAATTAACATTGATACATCATTGCTTTGTTTCTGTAGGGCAGCTTTAGGTTCACAGCAAAACTGAGTGGGAGCTATAGAGTTCCCACATATGCAGTTCCCATACACGCACTGCCTCCCCTGCTGTCACCGTCGCCCACCAGAGGGGCACATTTGTTACAATCTATAAACCTACACTGATACATCACTATCACCCTAAATCCATAGCTTATATTAGGCTTCACCTTTGGTGTTGTAGATTCTATGGGTTTTGACAACAGTATAATGCTATGTACCCACCATTATAGTCTTGTACAGTTTCACTGCCCCCAAAATCCTCTATGCTTTATTCATCCCTCCTCCCTCACCCCTAGGGACAACTGATTTTTTTACTATTTCTATTGTTTTGCCTTTTCTAAAATGTTGTCTGAGTGGAATCATACAGTATTGGCTTTTTCACTTAGTATTATAATATGCATTTAAGTTTCCTTCATGTCTTCTTTATGACTTGATAGCTTATTTTTTTAGCACTGAATAATATTGCATTTTCAAAATGTACTGCAGTTGATTTATCTATTCACCTACTGAAGGACATACTGGTTGCTTCCAAGTTTGGGCAATTATGAACAAAAGTCTAGAAACATCTGCATGCAGATTTTTGTGAAGACTAAATTTTTTAACTCTTGGGTAAACACCAAGGAGTGTGGTTGCTGGATCATATGTTAAGCATATGCATAGTTTTGTAAGAAACCACAAAACTGTCTTCCAAAGTGGCTGTACAATTTTGTATTCCTACCAGCAATGAGTAAGAGTTCCTGTTGCTCCACATCCTTGGTAGCATTTGGTGTTGTCATTGTTCTGGATTTTAACAGCTGTGTAGTGGTATCTTGTTTAAATAGGCATTTCCTTGATGACATATGATATGGGGCATCTTTTCACTTGCTTGTTTACCATCTGTTGATCTTCTTTAGTGAGGTATCTATTAAGGTCTTTGGCTCATGTCTTAGTTATGTTGTTTCTTTTCTTATGATTGAGTTTTAAGAGTTCTTTGTACATTTTAAGTACCTGTCATTTAGCAGATACATCTGTTGCAAATATTTTCTCCCAGATTGTGTCTTGCCTTTCATTTTCTTGAGAGACATGAATTTTTATTGACCATTAAACTTGACTCTGAAGTTTTTTATAATCGGCATTTTTTCCTCCTGTTTGCAATGCATTACTTAATATAGATTAGAACAAGTTTGTCCAACCTGCAGCCTAGGATGGCTTTGAATGAGGCCCAACACAAATTTGTAAGCTTTCTTAAAACGTTACAAAAATTATGCACAGATCTTATTTTTAGCTCATCGGCTATCATTAGTGTTAGTGTATCTCATGTGTGGCTCAAGACAATTCTTCTTCATTCAATGTGGCCCAGGGAAGCCAAAAGATTGGACTTGAAGATGAAAATATATAACACATATGTAAGTTATGAAGCAAAATATTAAAAGGAATCACTCTAAACTCATAACTTAAGATCTAGAACATTATAAACAAATTTGCATCTTCAATATATGGACCTTTCTTGTTAATACCTTGTATCTGCCTGTGACTACACCTCATCAAAGGTAACCATTACCCTGAATTATGTAATTATTTCTCCTTTTAAAAATAATACAATAACATATAGGAATATAATATATTTATTTTTGTTTACCTTGAGGTCTATAAAAATAGTGACATATTAAAAGTTGTCTAGTTCAACTTGTTTTTCTTCACGCAATAAAATTTTTCTAGATTCATTAAAGTTTTTCAATGTAGTTATATTGCACTCATTCTCTCTACTATGTATAACACTATTGCATTGTGTAAAATATACAATAGTTTATCTTTTTACTTATTAATGATGCTCATTTATGTTGATTTCATTTTTTGATATTGCAAACAATGTTATGATAAGAATTTGTAAACATATTTCCAAACACATGAGCAAATGTTTCTTTAAAGTATAGTCTCAAAATGGAAATGCTGTTACACAGACTTATATGAGTATTTAACTTCACCATATAGTACTTAATTGCATCCCAAAGTGATTTTAGCAATTTACTTTTTTATACTGCTAGTGTGTAAAAATCACCCACTAGTCTACCTCCTCACTAACATATTAACAGGCTTCTTTGCTTTTTTTTCATCTAGTGATATAAATTTATTGCAGTGTTGTCTTAATTGACATTTTCTGATTACTCATAAGATTAAACATCTTTTTATAATTTATCGAACATTTGTATTTCCTTTTTGTATAATGTCTATTAATGTGTGTTACTAATTTTTCCACTGAGTTGACATTTTTTAATTGGTTTATAATCCACATGTATCCTGATCACTAATGTATTATTGATTTTATACATTGTAAATATTTTCTGATAATTTGTACTTTGTTTTTCCTTTTAGTTTGTGCTTTAAATTTCATTTTTTTCATAACTCTTGGTGAATTGAAGTTCTTAATTTTCATTTTGTCCAATTATCAATCTTTTCCTCTATGTTGGTACTTTTTATATCATGTTTAAGAAATTCTTTCTTACATCCATTTTATAAAAATATTTTCTTATATTTTTTCTAAAAGTTTACATATTTAAGTATTTAATTTTGTGAAAGATATAAACTACTGAAGAGTCTTCCTTTTTCCATTGTATGCTTTTGGCTCCTTTGTCGAAAATTATCTGTCCATATACATGTGGGTTTATTTCTGGGTTCTCAATTCCATTCCATTGTCCTGTGTATCTGTTTTTCTGCCAATTTGAGTTTTATTTAGATAACCAAGTGTCCAATACAATTTATTAGTAGTCAACTTGTTTTCTAGCAATCCAGAATTCTTGGACTATTATAAAGAAATTTGCATAGATACACGACTTTTTTCCAAGCAATTTGTATGTGCCTGACTGTAAGTATATGATACTGCTTACCATGGCTTTCTGGGAAGTCTTCAAATTTGGTAGAATAAGCTCCTCCATCTTATTCTTCTTTAGAAATACTTTAAGTATTCTTGCACCTATGCACCTAAATCTGAACGTTAGAATCAGCTTGTTAACTTCATTGAAAAATTACCCTGGGTTTGATTTGCATTTCCCTAATAGCTAATGAAGTTCAGCATCCTTTCATATATTTGTTGGCCACTTGTAGGTCTCCTGGGAGAAGTGTCTTTTAAGGTCCTCTGCCCATTTTTTAATTGGATTGTGCTTGGTGTTGTTGAGTTGTATGAGTTCTTTATATATTTTGGATATTAACCCCTTATTGGAGGTGTGGTTTACAAATACCTTCTTCCATTTGATTAGTTGCCTCTTTGCTTTGTTGATGGTTTCTTTTGCTGTGCAGAAACTTTTTAGTTTGATATAGTCCTATTCATTTAGTTTTGCTTTTACTTCCCTTATCTTTGAAGTCAAATTCATAAAATCCTCTCTCAGATCAAGGTTCATAAGTTTACTACTTATGTTTTTTTCCTATGTAAATTATTGTTTCAGGACTTATAGTTAGGTCTTTTATCCATTTTGAGATAATTCTGGTGTATGAGACCAGTCTAGTTTCTTTCTTTTGTGTCGTTTATTAAAGAGGTTTACTTTTCTCCATTGTGTGCTTTGGCTCCTTTTTTGAAAATTACCTGCTCATATACAGTGTTTGCTGTATATAATGTGTTCCATGAATAATGCACACCCACATTTTTGTTTCAAAGTTTCAGGGAAAAATTTTTTTTAATTTTCATTTTTAATTCAAATTTCTGTTTGTTTATATTTAGGTACTTGTTTTTTGTATTATAAAGGAATGTTAGCATTTATTTTTAACATATTATAGTACAAGAAATTTTATGTAGCAAATGATTACAAAGCATAAGAACAGATACAATTTACAAGTATTTTTATGTATAAAATTCTTTTATATAAAAAAGAAAATTGATTATTATATTCCAGGGCATTATTTGCATATGGATATGGACATTACTTTTTATTTCTAAAGTTACACTCATAAGCATAAATAAAAAAATTAAAAACATTTATATAGATACAGAATTAGTACTACTAATGTACAATGTGCATTCTTATTTTTCCCTCACAAATTTGGGCAAAACAGTGTGCATTATACAAAGCAAAATGTAGTACTTGTGGGTTTATTTCTGGATTCTCAATTCTGTTCCATTGGTTTGTGTGTCTGTTTTTCTGCCATTACCATGCTGTTTTGATTATTGTCACCTGGTAGTGTAATTTGAAGTCAGAAAGTATAATACTTCCAGCCTTGTTCTTTTTTATCAAGATCACTTTGGCTATTCAGGGTCTTTTGTAACTCTATACAATGGTGATGGTTTTTTTGTTCTGTTTCTTTAAAAAATGTCTTGGGATTTCTATGAAGATTGTATTAAATCTGTATATTGAATTGGGTAATATAGCCATTTCAACTATTTTGATTCTTCCAATCCATGAACATGGAATATATTTTCATTTCTTTGTGTCATCTTCCATTTAGTTTAATAATGTCTTGTAGTTTTCAGTATATAGATACTACCTCATACCTGTTAGAATAACTACTATCAACAAGACAAATGGTAACAAGTGTAGGAGAGGTTGTGAAGGAAAAGGAACCCTCATACACTGCTTGTGGGAATGTAAATTGGTACAACCACTAAGAAAAACAGTATCAAGTTTCCTCAAAAAATTAAGAATAGAATTACCATATCACCCAGTAATCACTCTTCCATATAGATTAAGCATGTATTTTTTTAGATTGATGCAAATGTACTTCACATTTGTGCTGCTTTAAAATGACATCTATATTTTGTTTGGTTTTGTTTTTTTAACTGAACTTTTAAGTTGCAGATAATTATAGATTCACACGTAGTTAGAAAAAATAATATGGAGAAATATTGTATACACTTTACCCAGTTTTCCCCAGGGGTAAAATCTTGCATAACTATTGTATAATAATACAACCAGGAAATTAATATTGATAAAAATCCATCCATCTTATTCATATTTCACTAGTTTCACACACAGGAATGTGTGTGTGTGTGTGTGTGTGTGTGTGTTTAATTTCATGCACTTCTATTACATGTAGATTCATGTGACTACCACCATATTCAAGATACAGAACTATTCTAGAACCACAAGAATCCCTCATGTTATCCTTTTATATTCATATCAGCCTTTCTTTTTCTTCACTTCCCGAACCCTCCCTAACCCTTGGCAACCATTAATCTCTTCTCTGTCTCTAAAATGTTGTCATGTGAAGAATGTTATCTGAATAGAATCATATCATATGTAACTTTTAGGGACTGGGTTTTTGACTCAGCATAATTTCTTTGAGATTCATTCAAGTTGTTCCATGTATCAGTAGTTTCTACCTTTTTATTGCTGAGTAGTGTTACATAATATGGATGTGCATATGTTTAACCATTTGCCCACTGAAGGACATTTTAACTGTTTCTAGTCTGGGGCTATTATGAATAAAATTACTACCAACAGTCATGTACATGTTTATGTGTGAACAGAACTTTTCACTTTTCTGGGGTAAAAGTCCAAGAGTGCAATTGTTGGGTTGTATTATAAGCACATGTTTAGTTCTATAAGAAATAGCTAAACTAATTTCCATAGTATGTGTATACCATTTTACATTGCATTTGTGTGATTATCCAGCATAACTAAGTGGATTTATCTCATAAATACAATGCAAAATGTAAAACTAGTGAAAATATCCAGCAATGTAATATGAAAAATAGAGGCATTTATGGTTGGATTTTTTCCCAGATAGTATGTGTGTGTGTGTGTGTGAGTGTGTGTGCGTGTGTGTATATATGTATGTGTGTATGTGTGTATATGTGTGTGTGTGTATACACATATACATATATATACGTATATATATGTATATGTATATATATACACATACACACACACACACATATACACACACACACTCACACACACATACATACACACACACACACACACACACACATTACATAAATCTGGCAAGGTTATGACAGTTTACCGAGTTGTCTGTACAGTGCTGCCAATGTAAGCTCATGGTGGCAAGTTTGTGAACTTAATTGTCAGATTTTGTGTACGACGACAGCTCTGATGGCCATTCCAGAAAAAGAGTTCCAAAATTGTTTTGAAGGGTGGACTAGGTGCTGGTATCTGTGCAGAGCTTCCCAAGGGGAGTACTTCAAAGGTGATTGTAGTGATATTCAGCAATGAGGTATGAGCACCTTTTCTAGGATGAGTGCGTGAAATTGTCTGATATATATATGTGTGTGTGTGTGTGTGTGTGTGTGTGTGTGTGTAGATATATAGATAGAGAGAGAGAGTCATTTTAGAGAACCTCTTACTTGTTTTATTAAATATTTTATCCTTCATTTTGTTAAACATTTTATAATTTAGTATTTTGTATCTAATGATGAGACTATGTGAAATGTTGGAGACCTAATTCAATTTTTCTTGTTTCTGCTGACCTTAATTCATAATGATTAATTTTCTTGTGTTTGATGACTTTTTATTATGAGTTCATATTTGGTTGATCTTAATCTATGGGGAAAATAGAGGCCATAGTTGAAGATTATTCCCCTCAGGAAGGATTTGTGTTTGTTTCTTCTGAGAGCCAGGGTTGTTGCCTGCCTGGGACCCTTTCAGTTCCTTCTAGTGTCCCCAGTTTAATTTTAAACTCAAGTTCAATACCCCCAAATTGTCCTTATTTTACATCTTGGCCCTCTAATTAAAAGTAAGTATCTGTAGGATGAAAGAAAGCAGGAGGAGAGAAATGGGAAGAATGGAGAAAGTCCTGAGTGGCTTGGGACTGTGGCATGGCACTGACAAAAGGGGCCGACCTAGATGGGGTCCCCCCAAATGCACATTGAACCCTGCATAGGAGGAGGCTGAATAAGAAAATAAGTATGAGGATTCAGCATGAAAGTGTTTCTGTAAGACCTAGTTTGGAAATGAAAGAAAGCTTCCAGAGACAAACTAAGTAACTTCTTTCAAATTTTATCTAAGCCTGCACTTGGAAAAAGCACTTTCTGGTAGCTTTTGGATGTTTGAAAGGCTCCTTTCCAATCTTATTAATAGTATTAAAATAACGAAACTTGATTTGTTAGAATCCCAGCCAGTCTGACATGAGTCATGTCAGTTAAACACTGACATGGCTACTTGAAGCAGTGAAAGCCATAAGTAATATTCTGCAAGAATTAGAATATCCTCCATTTATGAGGTTTGTAGCTCAACTTTTCCATGAGGTCACAGCTACTTATCCTGATCTACAGATATTTCCATGCACATATACTCAGACAAACCTGGGTACTATAATAGGTGGCCTATTTCCCTATCTATAACAGTCCTTTTGTTACATAAGGATACTGAAACAAATAAAGAATATAAATGCTTGGTTATATATCCCTCAGCAAGTGGCAAGAGGCAGGTTGGTAATTCTTAGATTCTACCAGTGAGTGTTTAAATATTTATATTTTGAATATTTTTAAACATACATAAAAATAGAGTGGTGGTAAATCCACCACTCAGAGTTAAGAATCTATCAAAACTTTTGTTATAGTTCATTGACCTCTTTTGAGGTGCTCTTACAATGTTTTGTTTTGTTGTTATTTTGAAATGGAATTTTTTTAAGCTAAAAATTTTAAAGCAAATCACAGATGTGACATCATTTAATGCTATGTATTTCAATATTTATTACTAACAATACGAGCATTACCTCACATAAGCACAACACCATTATCACACCTAAAATATGTAACACAAAGCAGACTGCATAGTAAAGATTTTTCATAGGTTTTTCAACCAGTCCTCCATTGAGGATTATTTGGGTTATTTCCAGTCTTTTGCTTTTATAAGGAATTATCAGACCTTTCACAACTAAGTAACTCCCAAATGAATGTAGAAGTTTAGTTTTGGAGTGGAGCTTCCCTGCCAATATATGCCTGTTCTAGACCTGCAAGCCCCTCACACACAGCCTGTTACAGATTTGGGCAATAACAGCAGAGAATACGTTTGTTGAGAGTGGTTCTTGAAATGTATTAATACGCGTGCATTTTGGTTTCATTAGGTGAAGATGACTAAAGTCAATGACAGGCATAAAACATGCAATCTACACATAGAAAGCAAACAGCCTCTGATCACTCTACAAGAAAATGTAACTTGTATTGCTTCCTGCTTATTTTTGAAAGGACAAATCTTGGAATTTTCTCAGTGTTCTTATAATCTAACATTTATTGGCCTCTACTTCCATGAGTTCTTTTTAATCAAATGAAGCTTTTGAATGTATGAGTCAGTGTTAGGTCAAGTGGCATATTTTTATATTCACCATTTGTTCAGTGAAATGGAACTTTTAAAGACAGTCAATAAATCACTCTGTCACTTAAAAATGAGCCACAAAAAAGATAATGGGAATGGTAAGAAAAATCATAAAATGCCAAATATTTTCACTGCAATTCATTCATAAAGCAGAAGAGCACTGACTTCAATCTTTGAAGCATAATTCTAATATAACCTTACTTTTCTTTCAGTCAAGGAGCTAAGAGAACTAACCTCAGCTCCAATGTCTCTAAATATAGAAAATCAGTTTAATTTAGGAATATGGAGCTGTAAAATGTTAGCAGCATTTTTTTTGGCTGCTGCAGTCCCAGTTTCCACATGTACACTCCATTTCTAGTATAAAAGATGAATAACAAAGCTGTATCTTCAACTCTTCATTCACCCAGGGCAGGTCTCCTTCCTCTCCCTGCCCTGCCCCCCACATAATCCATCAGTGCAGCAAACTGGCTTGTGGAAAAGCACAGGCCCGGGAGTCGGACAGAGCAGTGCTCCAGTCCTTGTTTTGACACTTATGCGTGATTTTGGATAATTTATTTAACTTCTGAATCTTACTTGTGCCACTATTAAAATCTGGACTATTTATATACCTACCTTCTAAGGTCACCCAGAGAATTAAGTTGAGTGGTTCTGAAAGTTTACTGCACATTAGCATCATCTGGGAAGCTTTTAAAAATTCAGGTATTCAAAATGCACCCTAAACCAATAAAATTGGAATCTCTGGGAGAGGACCCAGGTGTCAGTATCAGTACTCTTTGTTAAACTCCCCCAGGTAATTCCAACATGCAGCGAAGCAGAGAACCCTATTGCACTAGTTCGTAAATCATCTAGGACACTGCCTGTCCCTCAGCAGACTTTCAGTCAGTGGTGGTTATAACTATCATGTCCTTTCAAATGTCAAAATGCCTTCTTGTCTGCTCTTTCTTCCCATTCCCTTTCCTAGGGTGTCTCCAAACAATTAGTGTTAAGTAAAATTTGACCTTAGAATCTCCTTGCCTTCTCCATCATCCTGTTTTTTTCCTTTGAGATTCTCCTCTGGGTTCTTATCTCCCCATCTATCCTCCTAATACAATAGCAGTCTAATACCCCCAAAATTAAAGATGCCAAAGGAGCGTAGAAACTTACCCTCTCTAAGGAGAATTTTATGCCTCATGGATACAAAGAGTAAGACATACTGGAGGTCATAGGGTCATCCTGGTACCTCTCGATAATAAGCTCTGTTGTCACTTAACTATACTAGAATAATAATAGGATTAAAATTTATGATTCACCATTTCCAGCTCTTTTCAGTGACTTAATATAGGTGTTTTCTTTACTTTTTCATACAGTTACCTATTTTTGTTTCAATGTCTCTTTGCCCAGTTAAATAAGTTTCCCTTGGTTAATTTCAGGTCACTATTACCATAGATGCCATGGCACATGGCCAAACAAACACTGCAAGAATCTGATTTAAGGAGCATCATCTTCAAGGTTGCCAGTGTGTGGTTTGTTCACTTTTAACTGAAATAAAAATGTAAGTTAATTAAGATGAGATGATAAGTAATGACTCCTTCCTTAGTCAGGGAATTATTGCTTCAGGAAAACAAGTGGTAGTATTGCTGCATGCAAAAGCCACCTCATTTTTATACTGACGTGCATAATAAGTGAGTGTCAACTATTCTTAGTAGATTTCTCACACAAAAATGAATAATTTTCTGCAAGGTTGTTAAATCAAGGTTAGGACTAAAAACTGACAGATGAAAAATTGAAGCCTCCCAAGTAAGTCAAACATTAGAACTGAACAATATCAAATTTCAATCTCTGCCTCCTTAAAGTCTCTAAATTCTTCTAACAGTCTATAGCTCAAATTAATAAAACTAATTGACAAAAATGTTCTATTACTTTTGAGCTGTTTCTGAGTTCATGAATGTAAGGTTTTGAGGGAGGTTGTCCAGCGACATTGTTTTCATCATTCTGTGTTTGCTACAATGACTGTAAAGAGTGGTCTACACTCACAACAACCATCTCTGAACTTGCATTCACTTCTCAACTCTGCAATCAGTGAATATAATAAGAAACTTAATTTTAACCCAATGTCTAAAGTATCTTTGTTTTGATCACCTCCTCTAAACTCCATTGGTGACGTTGGGATTCTTACCCCAGGACTTCAGCCAAACACACAAACCCAATCCTGGACAGATGTGACTGAGAGCAGTTTATTAATCATGTATGAGGTCTGACAATTAAGTTCACAATTTGCCACCATGAGCTTACATTGGCAGCACTGTACAAACAACTCAGTAAGGTCACAACCTTGGTATATCTGCGTCTCACAACCATGTTCATGTTGACATGTGGCGGTGTCCTAATGAGTGGTGTTCATTACTGTTGTTTCATGTTTTTGGGTGCCATCATGAGAATGTCGGAGCTTGAATTAAAACAATGAATAAACTTTAAATTTCTTTTTAAAATTGGCAAGAGTGGAAGTGAAATCAGGAACATGTTAGTCCAAGTTTATGGGGATAATGCCATGAAGAAAACAGCAGTGTACAAATGGATTAAATGTTTTTCTGAAGCAAGAGGAAGCATCACCGATGAAGAGAGATCAGGATAGCCAGTAAGGAGCAGAACTGACAAAAACATTGCAAAAATTCATCATATTGTGTCTCAGATTTGTCGGGTGACTGTGAGAAGCATACATAGCAGACAAAGTAAACATCCATAGAGAAACAGTCAGGAAATTCTTAACTGAAAGTCTTGGCACGAGAAAGGTGTGCACAAAAACGGACCCAAAGGAGCTCTCCAGTTAGCAAAAGCAAAGGGAAGACGAAGTTTGCTTTGACCTCTTGGAGAGGCAAGATATTATTTTGGGCCATGTTATCACTGGTGACAAAATGAAGGTGTACCAATACAACGCTGAAACAATGCGTCAAAGCGCACAATGGAAGTCAGCCAATTCGCTATCACCAAAATTTTTGTCAGTCCGAATCAAGAGTTGAAATGATGTTGCTAACCTTCTTTGATGTCAGAGAGATTGTTCACTATCAATTTATACCAACTTGACAAACAACCAAGTTTATTATTTGGAAGTGCTGAAAAGGCTGCATGAAAATGTTAGGTGTAGCCAAAACATGGAACCAACCAAAGTGCCCTGTGACAGATGACTGGATAAAGAAGCTGTGGTACATACACACAATGGAATATTACTCAGCTGTAAGAAAAGATGAAATACTGCCATTTGCAACAAAAGGGATGAACCTGGAGAAGATCATGCTAAGTGACATAAGCCAGACAGAAACAACAAAGAACTGTATGACTTCACTCATATGCGGAATATAAAACTGAAAGCAAAGAAAAAAGAAATGAACTAACAAACAAATAACCCATGGACACAATCAATAGTTTAATGTTTTCCAAAATTTAAGGCACTAAGCAACCTTTGAAAGCACATCAAGTCACAGCTCCCCATGCCTTTCATTCACCAGAAGTCTTGAGACAAATGCTCTTGGACCCATGAAGTAGGTAACTTCGGGTCCCTTTTAGGTCACCGGTGAACTTACAATTTGGGGGGTATTTTTTTTCAAGAATGACTACTTTTAAGACCAACAGACTTCTAAGTAGAATGCCAGATGACTCCATAGGCCATACACTCCTGGAAAATAACTGCAGTTGTGTGATGCCAACCCAAATCTCAAATCTATTTTTGTTTCTAATGAAGGTACACTTTGGGGTTCTATTTGAATCTTTCTTCTGGATTAACAGCTAGTAATTCTTACATTTGTATTTTGTATTACCTTTTTAATTATCAGGATGTTCAAAGTAAAAAAAAAAGAAGAAAATGTTAGGTGAAAACGACCTGAACTTTTTGCCTACAACTCACGGCTCCTAAATCACGACGATCTACCAGCTCACGGCACTGTCTGTGAGGGAGATTTTAGCCAGTAAACAAATACCTGTATTGAAACACCCTCCCTATTCACCTGATACTGTCCCCAATGATGTTTTTTTTTTTTACTGGAAGATCAAGGCAGTATTGAAAGGAAGATATTTTTATGATATTCAGGACAGCAGTGGTCATACAATGGAAAACATTCCAGGAAAACAGCTCCACAACTGCTATGCAGGGTGGACTAGGCGCTGGCATCGATGTGTAGCTTCCCAAGGGCAGTACTTCGAAGGTGACCATAGTGATATTCAGCAATGAGGTATGCAGCACTTTTTCTAGGATGAGTTCCCCAATTTATTTGTCAGACTCCATATTACCATCACCCAGGAGAAAAGGAAAGGACACTGCACCAACAGGGCCACAAGGGAGTGAACTCTGGGACAGAGTGAGCAACAGGCTGTGGGAGGGGGGCCTTGTAGTAACAGAAGGTGAGAGGATCCCTGGTTCCTGTGGGAGGGTGTGTTCAGTTTATTGAATAACTCTGTGGGCTGGCTGGAACCAAAGCACACTACTCAGGGATAGACAGGTACTATGCCTCATCCCCATGATGAGGAAGGCTCTTTGTCTAGGGAATCCCATTCTCGGGTGTAGAGTACATGGAGGAGGTAACAGTTAGGCCACTTAAGGCCCTCCAGTTTTCCCCAAATGTCAATACACATATTAAACTGTGCCTTAATTTTAGGCCTTATACCACATTGTACATTGAGGATTGTCCAATCACTGGATGGAATCATGAGGAGCTTAGATAACCAGGGATTGGGCGTGTTAACCAGGTTTACACTTGTTTAACTGTGTATCTTTCCCATTAAGTTATCATGTTCATGAGGACAAGGGCCATATCTCTCTTGTTTTCCACTGTAACCTTAGCTCCACACACAGCAATGTATATTAATTAGTTAAGTAATTAATTACAGTAGACTCTTAGTTAACCAACACCCATGAGGCTTGTTAGATGCTGGATAAATGTGAGTAGACACTACATTAACCGGCATTCTTTGGCCGGTTGCTTGAGAGTGCTGGTTGCTTGAGTTCCAGTTAACACAGAGTCCACTGTCATTTTCTTCATCATCTCTCTAAGGTCCAGGCCACTTCAACATTCTTTAAATCTCTGATTCTAGAGAACTAGTTCAGCTTCACGTTGACAGAGAAAAAAAACGGTATTAACTTCACCACCTTTTCATCTTCAACTTTTCAGTTGATCCTAATTCTGTCCTGCTTTCTAGAACTTTTAGGAAAACAAATACCAACTGTTCATCTCTTAATATTGCTCTGTACATGCGTATTGAGAGTTTGTGAGCTACAAAAAGCACAACCTTGGTAGAAATCAAGAATGAAAAAAGCCAATCTCCAGACAGTGAAAAAGTGAGAGGGATTGCCACAGCCAGTACACGCCACCATGGGTGAGTCTTTTTCTTCAGCGCTCACTGTAAATGTCAGCAGGAGTACACTCAACTCTACTGCTCTCTTCAACATGTATAATTCAGAAAAATGAGTCAGGCTTTTTCCTCCCCTTACACTTCAAAGCCAAAGCCCACTCTCGAACAGTGTTTCTTAAACGTTGGTTCAAGAACAAAATATACTCAGAAAGAATTGTTTAAAGTCAATTCAGCAATATCTGCCCAAAGAAGAAATAAAATAATGAGCACCAGTGTCCAGATGGCTTTTATGATTAATAAGTTGGATTCAATCATATCTAAAATCTATGAGCTGCCCTCTTATCTACTGTATTTTTTTATTATTTTGGCTGATTATAATTTCAATTAGTAAAGTAAACATAACACAGCAGCCACTTGAAAGTGATTTCAGGGAGAAGAAAACTATGTAATTAACTATTGTAATTGAGATTAGAAAAAATTTCATTCTTCACAGTTTTCTCTCTAATGACCCTTACTAGAAAGAAGTCATAGCCTAGAATCTCATGTTATCACTATTTGGCCTTGGAGATCAATTAATATCTCCAAGCTTCGATTTCCTCATCTGTATAAAATAGGGGTAATAACACTTTTCTTACCAAGTCGTTTTGAAAAGTAAATGAGACAGTACTCATGAAAACACTTTGAAAAACACAAAACGTTTACATACACATGTAAAATACTCATATGAGACCCACAGTTCTTAGATATTTTCATTTCATGCTTTTTCCTGGACCCTTCAGTTATTTTTCTGTCAAGAAGTGAAATAAAAATTATAATGTTCCTACTATCACTAAGCTGTTCTCTGGAATTTCACCATTTATGCAAGCGCAGCCTAGAATTTAATCCCAAACTTCAAACCGAGATTCTAAACACAACTCATCCATGGAGTAATGATTAGGACCATGGCCTCTAGACCAACTGCCCGGATTGGATTCTCGTTCAGCCACCTCCTCACTTTATAGCCTAGAACACATCGTTTAACCTCTCTGAGCCTCAGCTTCCTCTACCATAATAATGGCATCTCCCTTGCTGAGTTTTGCTGTGCATTTATTTGGTTCATACATGTTATATATCTCGATTGTGCCAGATATATAGTACGACTTCAATAGATCTGGTTATTAGTAGTACTATTACATCCAGCCATTCTCCACTTTTTTAACCTGGTTCTCCTCTAGTGGTTCCCAATCATGCAGCAGGTCACCTGCTTCTGTGGGACTTGAGGGCTACAAATGCCTGCTCTGCCATCTTGCTCATGTCATTCCTTCATTGCTCAATTTCCAACAGCTTTGTACTTTCTTCTCTTTTTTTTTCTTTTTTTCTTATGTCTCCTCATCCTTAGGTGATGTCACTTAATCCCATGTACTTTTCAATTTAAGAATGCTTTGAAAAGTTATTCAGATACTTTGGGCTCACAAATTATTGCTAGTCAAGGTTAAGTAGTATTTACAATTGATATGCAAGTAGCCAAACTTGAAAAGAAAGTTTTAACTCTTCCAGGATAGCCTCAATATCAGGAATCAATATCTAGCCAAACATCTATTACTTAATGCATAGCTAGATTTGGAAAACATTATTTTTAATATTCTTAGTTTCTTAATGGCTTAATACAGAGATGTCTCTGTGTAACCAGAATACTCAGTAACTATTACATTAATATTGACATTAAAACAAAGGATAAGCTATATTATTTGCCAGGTTCAGTGCATGGTGAATATGCTTAGTCCCAACTGGATCAGAGAATTAATCTCCCCTTCTACCAGACCAGCTACAACCCCCTACACACACACACACATACGCGCACACGCACGCACACACAGCAGTGCACACATTTTCAGGGATTACAACTTCCTCCCAAGACCTGTATTGAGGGTGGGAGGTACCTGGTAGGAGACAGATTGGAGCACTGGGTGCTGCTGGCTCTGCCCTGAGGCTCCTAACATGTGTCTGACGTCACTCATACAGGTGTCTCCATCATTCAAGGAGACGATGATGACAGAATGGGGGCTTCTTCCCAACCATAAAATGCAGTTACCCATTGCCTAGACTAAGAGTAGTAGCCAGCAGGAGGTGCCCAGGCACTGGGTAAGTAAGAATTCACCTCAGGAAGCGGGAAGGAAGTGAGGGGAGGCAAACTCCATGGGAGCCAGGCTCCATGCCCCTGCCATGTGCTTCTTTGTGCCTTTGGACTTCACCTATAGAACACAAATTCAAAGATAAAATTATTGAGAATCTCAAGATAGCAATTACAGAGCATTATATCTCAAACATAGGACTCTTCTGACTATGGGGTCCAGTGCAAATGCACTGTTCACTTACCTGTGAAGCCAACCCTAAGAATTATCCCTGTGTTAACTCAGCTGAAGTGGTATACTTAAATGTCAATTAGAAAGGAAAACAGACATATTATCAATGAAGGTTAATGTTTTATCTCTTTATTCTTATCAGTCGTCAACTAGTATTTGCTCAGTACCTACTAAGCATTGTGCTAGAATCAACTAAGATTGTTGTGTTTTAGAAAGATGAAATCAGGTACATATGAAGTCTGACAATTATTAGTAAGTTCATGAACTCATCCTAGAAAAAGTGCTATGTACCTCATTGCTGAATGCTACAGTCACCTTGGAAGTACTCCCTTTGGAAAGTTATGCACTGATGCCAGTGTCTAGTCCACCCCACATAGCAATTTTGGAACTCTTTTTCTGGAATTGTCATCAGAGCTGTCATCATATTACCCTTGATGTCCTGAATGTCATCAAAATGTCTTCCTTTCAATATGGCCTCGACCTTCAGGTAAAGAACAGGTGAGTAGGGAGGGTGTTCCAACACAGTTATTTGTTTGCTGGCTAAAAACTCCCTCACAGACAGTGCTGTGTGAGCTGATGCATTGTCATGATGTAGGAGCCATGAATTGTTGGCGAAAAGTTCAGGTAGTTCTTGTCTAATGTTTTCATGCAGCCTTTTCAGCACTTCCAAATAGTAAACTTGGTTGACTGTTTGTCCAGTTGGTACAAATTCATAATGAACAATCCCTCTGATATAAAAAAAAGGCAACATTAAAAAAAAGGCAACATTGTTTCGACTCTTGATTCGGACTGACAAAAGTTTTGGTGGTGGACAATTGGCTGACTTCTATTGTGCGCTTTGACACTTTGCTTCAGGGTTATATTGGTACATCTTTGTTTCATCACCAGTGATAACACAGCCTAAAATATCATCTTGCCTATCTGAAAAGTCTTGGCAAACTACAACTCTCCTTCATTTTTCTTCATCCATGAGCTTCTTCAGGACCATTTTTGCACACCTTTCTTATGCCAAATTTGTCAGTTAAGATTTTCCTGACTGTTTCTCTATCGACAATTACTTGGTCTACTACACTTCTCATGGTCAGCCGATAGTTTTCATGCACAATTCGATGAAGTTTTGCAACGTTGTTTTCAGTTCTGCTTGTTACTGGCTGCCCTGGCCTCTCTTCACCACTGACACTTTCTCTCCCCTCCATAAAACATTCAATCCATTTGTACATTGCCATTTTCTTCATGGCATTATCTCCATAAACTTAGGCTAACATATCCCAGTTTCATTTCCACTCTTACCAACTTTAACAAGAAATTCAATGTTTGTTCATTGCTCTAATTCAAGTTCTGACATTCTCACGTCAGCACACAAAAACACCCAACAACTATAATGAATGCCACTCAGCAAGACATGGCCACACATTGACACAAACAGCTGTGAGACACAGACACACCAAGGTTACAATACCTTACTGAGTTGCTGTACAGTGCTGCCAACATAAGTGCACAGTGGCAAGTACATGAACTTAATTGTCAGATCTCGTATTTAATTGCATGAAATGACTGGTCTTGAATAATATTAGGTTATTAGAGTAGTAATGGTGAAGAGAGTGATGAAGAGGATGATAAGAAAGAAGAGGGAGGAGGAGAGGGAGAAGAGAAAGAGGGAGGAAAAAGAGGGGAAGTAAGAGAAAGTGGCAGGGGAAAAGAGGGAAAGGAGAGGTGCAAGGAAGAAAAAGAAGAGGAGCAAGTTTGAATGATGACAAAAGAGCTTTTTTTTTAAGGTAAATCCCAACAATCTTTACTAATTTCTTGTTGATAAAAAAAGCAACAAATATATCAATTAGCATAATTAGACAGAATCCAGACAGAATAATGTCAATTGTTTATGTCATTAGTTATCTAACTAGTTTAACTTGCTATGAGTTTTCCTATTATGAAACAAACATACCATTTAGTAAATGCTAACTGATAGCATTTTAGTAGATTTTAATCAGGAGCTACTTTGTTTTCTAGGCATATATGCATGCAATTTTACTTTCGTGGTTTGTCTATTTTTTTTAATTTACAATAATGTTTACTGCAAAAATTTTCATTTATACTGGTTGAAGTATACTTATAAAGTCTCATTTTGTTCATATGTCACTGAATTTCAAAAGCTATAAAATGATATTTTTATCTACCCCCCAAAAAGATGATGTTTTTTACTGCTATTATTACTTTTCCAAGCAAGACAGAAAATCTAAGTTAATCTAAGCTGGAAAGATGTATTTTTAATGTCCAGTCTGTTACTTTTAATGATGTTCTCAAATATTATTAGAATACCAGTGCAATAGTCTGCTTGGCGTTTCCAGTTTTTACTTTAATTTATGACATACAAATAAATTTTATGAAGATTTTTTTCCCTTATCCTAAGAAAAGCTGTGACCATTTGGGTGTATGGAATGAGCTGTGATGACTGTCCATTGAGTGTCTACCATGAGCTGGATTTCCTCCAAATATCATGTGATACTTTGATACTCACAGAACCATTTTATATAAATGCTACTCATCCTCAGTTTCTTGTTTAAAAGGTGAAGAAACTGAGAGTTAGGTAGATTAAGCAATTTGACCCAGGACAAAATAATCCCTGAGTGGATTCAATCCACTTCTGAACAACGTGAAAAGTGTTGCTTTTTCCTGTCTGAAATGCTGCCTTTCTTGTCACAATGGTAACCTAGTATTTTATCTAATGAGACGGTCATCTTAAAGTTTCTGTTCGAAAAGAGGTGAGGTACACATTTAATAAATCTAAATGTTCTGAAAATAAGCTTCCTAATATCTCTCATTACACGTGCATATATTTTGACATTCTCTCACCTCACAAACAGTATTTTAAGTCTTTGAAATATTCTACTTTAGTTTTGCTTACGTCACAGTTGTGGTGGGATGGCGGTGTTGGTCTAGGCCCAGCACAGCCATGTCATGGTGAAGGAACCTTACGAGTTAAAGAATGACTGGAAAATGAGTGCCCTGCTTTGTCACAGAAGACCGGAAAAGTGGTGCCACTTCCCCCTGTTACACACCACAGAGAATATTAGGGTCTTTCCCCCTTGCAATGTGAGTGCATGGGAGCCAGGCTTTAACTCTCTGGAAGCATCGGAGTGGGTGATAAAGAACCAAAATAGGTGCTTCTTTGATTCCTTTAGCTACTTAGGAGCCGTCTAGAATAGTCTTAGTTTCTTGATGTATAAAATAAGTAATCTGGACTATGATACCTCAGAGTCTCACTAGTCCAGGTATATAGTGCCCACCAATACAGTAGGCACTTAAATTTTTAACAACTATTAATAAATGTTTAAGCCTCTCTATATTTTGAACTGAAGAAATTTGACTTCCTTATGACTTTTTAAATGTCACAATTGATCCATCTTTTCTACAAAAGTCTGTTTCACTTAGAAACTATCTTGGGAAAAATGTTTTTTAAAAATATCAATTTTTTGATAAAATTGATTTTGAGGAAAAAAAATCGCAAGCTTACATTCTTGGTGATGTTAATGACAGAGCCAAATGAATGGCATATAAATTCTGACAAATTTTTCAGCAATCTATCATTAATACAGTTAAATCACAAGGAATCTACCAGAAAATGATGGATTTGAAATTATAAGTATATGGATACAAAGCCAGCCTACTTTAGATTAACTATTGAGCCATGAAACTCCAAGTTCTGGTCTATAAAATGTCAGTACATATTATAAACACATGGAAGTCTGATAATTGCAAGAAGAAAGATGATGAAAATGTCCAACAATATTTTTCATTGTATGAGTGTTCATTATAACACATTACACATTGGAGAAAGACACTTTTGTTCTATTAACAGGAACAACATATTTTTCTTAAGTAAGATAATTTCTGTTAGCATTTATCTTATAGGTCTGAAGGTATTTAAATACTTGTTGTCAATCCCTAAACTACGTAAGTTATTTACTTAATGTAGTAATTCATAATCTTTTTATTTCAGATCCTTTGAGGGAGATAATGAAAGCTCTGGACCCAATTTTCAGAAAAATGCATATTCACACAAAATTATACAAATAATTCATGGACTTCAGGCTAGGAATCCTGCATCTAGGAGATCTAGGAACTATTCAGATCTTTAAATAGATGTATGTTTATTATATATGGTATAATACATAATACATATCTTCTACAACAGCTTGGGTTTGAGACTAGTTTATAAGAAGAAATCACATTCTTACGGTATTATACAATTAAACATATAGGAAATAAAAACTTTAAATTTTACTATCTAACAGGGTTTTACTGATTTCTGATGGGTAATGTAATAACACTAAACAAAGAAAATAACATTAATGTGCAAATTTAGAATATATTCAGATTTGAGGAAACATTTTCATTTAGCATTATGCATCAAATAACTATGAAGCAAGATAATATAAAAACTTAAAAGAAAAATGTAGCTTGATTATTTAACAACAATGATTTCGGGATGCTAACTAGTTTCCAACCCTTTGCTTGATTGCAGCATTTGAACATGCCTAATTATAGGAGCAAAGAACAATTTTCTTCGTTCTATTCTGACTCTGTCAGGAACATCTCCTTATCTCCCATGAAAACGTGGGCTGTTGAGGCTCAAAAGTTCTCAAAACTCTACTGTGACCTTATTGCCATGTACCTACAAGAACTCCTTCCAAGAAGGAAAAGCTGTGAGAAAGGAGGATTGCCGTAATTGTCACATTTGTGGGAGGAAATACAGGTTCTTATGGGAGCTAGTTCATCTGATTCATCTTTGCATCTTTTCCCCATGACAACTCCGTGGTGACTCATTCAGCAAGGAGGCTGATTGGAGAAATACACACACTCACGACACACACGCACACACACGCACACACACACACACGCGCGCACGCACACACACATACACACACACTCACAACACATATGCACACACACAACACGCACGCGCACGCACACACACATGCACGCACACACACGTGCGCATGCACACACATACACTCACACTCACAACACATATGCACACACACACAACACACACATGCACACACACACACATACACACACTCACAACACATATGCACACACACAACACACACGCGCACACACACACACATACACACACTCAACACATATGCACACACACAACACACACGCGCACGCACACACATACACACACAACACACACACGCACGCACAAAATAAGTTCCAGAACCTCAGCTTTGAACACAATGCACACTGCGTATAATGGTCTACAGAAGC
Source organism: Lyroderma lyra (assembly GCA_004026885.1). NCBI lineage: Eukaryota > Metazoa > Chordata > Mammalia > Chiroptera > Megadermatidae > Lyroderma > Lyroderma lyra. Next base: position 32,659 of record PVJL010008365.1, read on the forward strand.
CAGTGCTCTTGCTTGCAAAGAGCAGCTGCTCTGTGTTTCTGCAGAGACATGAATTTCTTTCCTTGTTGCTTTTTTCCCCTCTAAGTTAGAAGCAAGCTCTTGCCACCTGGACTTTTTCTGCTCTTCAGCTTCTGTTTGAATGCTAAAACAAGACTGGTAGGCTAGTGGATGAAAAGTATGCTTTTCAGATTAGAAATAAAAGCGAGGTTTGTTCACGTTTTACTAGTACTGCTAAAGCAAGGTCCTGACTGGGTTACAGCTTTGTAATTTAAATACCACACTGAGAACTTAGTAAAAATTAGTGAGGACATGCAAGTGAATTACCTAAACATGTATGCATAGTTTCTCCTTCTGAATATCTCCATTAATTGCACATACAGCACTATTAAGGTGCCCTGTAACACGTGTGTTTGCATTTATGTGACTTAATTAATCTGAGTATATAACACCTTTGTGGTCATAAATTATACATGTCCTTCTTTCCCTCCACATCAAAGTAGGTCCTCAGGAATGTGCAGATGCTTTTAGTGAAGTGGAAGTCAAATAGGTGATAGGCATTTCTATATGAGTTTACAAATAGCATTTCCATCATAGAGAAAGTTAAAGCATGTAAAACACTTAGCATAGTGTACATAGGCACATAGCAAGGCCTCAATCACTTGTTATTTTTGTGTTAGATTCTCTTCATCAAGCTCAGCTCTTTGCAAGTTATGAATTCAATCAATATTTGACTGTACAGAAGAGGCGGAGGTTGAAGAGAGAGTTGCCTTGGCCTTGCAAATGAATTTTTTGAAAATAATTACCTGTCACAAATTAATTAATTAATGGCAATGAAACTTACTTGAGAGTTTTCTGTACATATTAACATTGTAACAGAGAAAAAATGTTATGAACTGTATACTCCGCTCTAGCAAGTTTGAAAGGTTCACTCTATTGCTGATAACTACATATCTTCTATTAAAACAAAGACCTATTGGTTATAATCATTATTAATATTACTAGAAGGTTCAGTAGGAACTGTGATTAATGAAAATGTCACATAGTTCAGGGATTCTCAAGAGATCACAAGACACTCATTCACTAAATATAGAATGGGCCCTAAATTGCCGCTACTGCCTTCGACTGACATAAATCTGATTTTTAACACAAAAATACAGAATCTGCCTATGTCTACACTCATTTAAATGCAAGAAAAAGCAAACATAGGATATATTAAGTCTATATTAAATACATAATAAGAAAGTTTAAATATAAGGAGACAGATAAGGAATACACTTGTATGTTTGCTTTTGTCATGTGAAATTATAGGTTATTTTTCTTTATTCCCTATTGTATTTATTCAATCAATATTTACTGAGTACCTACTAGTTGGTGGGAGGGTAGATTGTAACCAGCTTTCTATGTGTGTTTTCTTGTTGTGTTCTGTCATTATTAAATTGGCAAGATCTTGTTAGATTGTGGGGTAATGTGGGCAGAAAGAACTGTACATAAAAGGTAGGATTTCATAGAAACTAGGAAATCATTTATTTTGTCACCAATAATTAGAAAAGGATCTTTCTGAACCCAGAAGTCAGAACTGAACAGGAGATTTTAGTCGGGCAGAATTCAGCATGAAATACTGTGGTCAGAGGACTGAAAGCGTTCTCTGGCTTGTATATGCTACATAGCAATACAAGGGGAGAGTCTTCATTCCTTGGGTACGTTTGGTGGTCCTGGTTCTACATAAGAAAGATTCCAAATAACGAATGAGGGTCCTATATTGTTTATATAGCTGGCTCCTTTGAGAGCTCAACTTACCATTAGTAATCATTATCATTTATTAGGCTATGAGAGTCTCATACAATTTGGCAAGTTATATTTGGAATGCTTCAAAAATTCACAGGAAAGTGTAAATAATAGGTTAGGTCCGGAGATCTACTGTGCTGGGCTGGAAGACTGAGTGGGAGAAAGGAAAGACACTCTAGGAAGAAGGAACAACATAAGCAAAGGTACAGAAGAGTGAAAATATGTGTTTTATTCAGGGTCTGGAGGTGAGCAGTTTGATGTAGCTAGGAAACAAGAAGAGATAACAGATTAGCAAGACAATTGCTAATACCTCTAATGACAAAAAAAAAAAAAAAAGGCTTACGTAAAAGTACATAACTAGGCACTGATAAACAGAACTTCCAAAGCTATTACATGGAACCAGGACCACCAAATGGACCCTATGTTCAGTCTGTGAAATGACAACACAATGCTATGGAATGCAGAAATACCTGGGATTTAGATATTATACATCTGTCATTAATTAGATGTGAGGCCTTCCACAAGCACCCCATCCATTGTGTATCTCAGTGTCCTCAATTACAACAAAAGTGAGGGAAAGTAAAAAGTCTCCAGCACTCTTCAATGTAAAAATTTAGTGATTTTAAGAGACATGGATATGAAAAATGTACGTTAATATATAGCAGATGGTATTTACTTGACAAATTTGTGTTATGTCATAATGTACATAGCACAGTGGGGACCCAAGAATGAAAGCAACACTGAGGATTTTTAAGACAGTGAAAATGCTCTGTATAATTCTATAATAATGGGTACCTGGCATTGGACATCTTTCCCAAACCCATAGAATGTACAACTCCAACAGTGAACCTTAATGTACACATGGAATTTGGGGGGCCGAGATATGACAATGTAGGTTCATCAGTGTTCTTTAGGAAGAAGATGGCAGAAAACTCCTATTCTATCATTTTGCTGATGTCACTCTGTCCAGAGCCCTGCAAGGCCCTTTTTCAGAGTCCCCCTATGGCACCTAGTATCTGAGCACCCTCACTTATGGCGTGAGGCCTAGGAAACTGCATTTTAAACATATATCCCAATTTACTCTGAGACAAATAGTCCATAAATCACACTCCAAAAAACATTTCAAATACAAAAGCTTCCAGTCATACCTGTCTCTTCAATTTTCATGTTTTTTGCTCTTGGGATAGTACATTAATTCCTGGATTAAAGACAAACACTGAGTAACAAAACTATTCTTTATTTAAAACACACTAGAACATCCTGTCTTTGTTTAAGCCAAGTGTGCATGCAGTTATTTACTATAATTGCTGGAGTACCCTCCATTAACCAAGAACAAGTCAAAGCTATTACCAACACACTAAATTGCTAAAATGGTTAACATCGTTGAGAATAGGAAAGAGTAAATGGTCCTTTTCAGGCAAGGTATTAACAAAGGAGATGATTTCACTTGTCCAGAAAACAAAAGCCATTCCTATGTAAAAAGAATCTTGGTAAAGATCCACTAAAGCCAGTGACAATTAGAAATTATTAGTTTTAACCACCATCTTGTGTCCCTCAGTCAGTGATGGTATAGAGTAGTTACTAAAACTGTGGTCCCCAGATCAACAGCACGAGCATCACCTGGGACCTTGCTCAAAGACATTCACTTCTTGAATCCCTCCCAGACCTGCTGAATGAGAAGTGCTGAAGGGTTGCGCCCAGCCATCTGTGCTTTAACAAGAAATACTTGCTAAAGAGAATGCGTGTTGATGAGGATGGGAAGAAATTGCAACCCTTGTACACTGATGATGGAAATGTCAAATCATGCAAGTGTTATCAAGAAAGAGTTCACCTCCTGTCATGCCCAGAAGCCAACACTGTAACATCAGGTTTTGAGAGAGAAAAAAAAAAGCTTCAACCAGCAAGGAGACAAAGCTCAAATCTGTGTCCCTGAGTGAGGTTTTGGGGTGGGATTCAAGGGGTTAAGGAAGTACAAGCTTGTATGCAGAAGTGCTAGAGGGGCAGGTTTCAATTGGAGGGCTCTAGAATTTGAGCATTTATGGAAAGATATGGTAGGAAGAGGCTTCAGCACCAGATCTTCAGACCCTTCGTTTCTGAAAGGGTTTCTGCTGTTCAAGTTCTGGTTATGTCTGGGTCCTTTGATTTGGGGTGGGGATAGGGGGTCAGAATGAGACTTTGAGCTGGTTCTGTGGTTACACAGCAACTATGGAAAGAAGTTTGGAGGTCACTCAAAAAATTAAAAGTACAACCACCATATGATCCAGTAATCCTACTTCTGGGTATTTAGAAAAAAATTGAAATCAGGATCTGAAAAAGATATATGTTCTCCCATGTTCAGAGTACTAATATTCAAGATAGCCAGGATGTGAAAACAACCTAAATGTCCAGGGATAGATTAATAGATAAAGAAAGTGCAGAATGTACATACGGTGTAATGCTATTTAGTCTTTAAAAGGAAAGAAATCTGCTGTACAATATTGTACCTACAGCCGACAGTGTATTATATACTTAACATTTTTTGAGAGTAGATCTCATATTGTGTTCATAATGAAATACAATAAATTAAATTAAATTAAATTAAAATCTCCTGGTGATTCTGATGCAGGCTAAAGTTTAAAACCTCCAGTGTTGAGAGAGTCAGATCAAGCTATTACAGTTCTGTATCATGAAATGACTCAAAAGTAAGAAGAGCTAAACCGAAGCAGTGACATGAAAGGACATAAGAAGTACTAAGGAAAACCTACCAACACAAATTAGACTTACACGAAGAAATTTGTTTTTGCTTGCTGGCTTGCTTGCTTGTTCTTCAGACAACTGTATCAGATGCTTTTTTATAGCATCCTACTCCCACCTCCGGTCTCTGTGTTCCTCCCATTGGAAAAATCCTTGGGTTCAATTTAATTAGCATTACAGTTTACATTATCTCATTTAATCCTCACAGTAATCCAGGGAGATCATTCCCATTTTCTAAATGAGACAGCTGAAACAGAGACATTAAGAACGTACATGAAATCACCCCCTTATTAATTAGCAGAGCCAGAACCTGAATTCTAGACCTTTCCTTATTCCCTCATCCATGCTACCTTTCCCTTGACCAAATTTAGAGCTACTTTCCGGAAGGCCTTCCGAAAGAGTTTAGTGCAGAACGTCGGGCGGGGGAGTACTTCACCGTGGGGGCTGCCTCGTGCAATGTGGAGCCGCAGCCTGGCCTCTGCCCACTAGATGGCAGTAGCACTCTTTCCCCCAGTTGTGACCACCAACTAAGTGTCCAGACTTCGCCAAGTGTGTCCAGGTGGGAGTCAGGAGCAGAATTACCCCCGTTGAGAACAGCTGATTTATTTTAACTAAACCTCCATCAGAACCACCAGGAGAGCTTCTTAAACGTCAGCTGGCCGGGCCAGCCCCCAGCGTTCCGGCTCAGATGGCTGGCGTCCTGGCTGCCTGTTGGCATCTCTAACAAGTTGCAGGTGAGGACTGCCTTGAGAGCCGCCCATCTGAGCCATTTGTGAGATTAGAAAGTGTAGCCCTAGTTTGCTAGTTTCAATATTTTACTACCAAAAAATATATATATTAAACATTCAAAACAAGAGAAGATTGTCTTGCTCCACGACACAGCAGTTGTGTATACAACTTCTTCCCACACACCTAAGTGGAAGCACAAATGAGGTTTCCATTATTAAGACATGGCCCTCCAATATTATTTAAACAAAAAATACTCCCATGCTGCTGAGTGCAAAATCCCTCTCGTACTTCTAACTTCTCACAGTTCCTCAGGAAATTTTAAAATGTATAGACCTTCAAATCTATCTTGTGATACAGGGAAGATGATAACTTATTTTTTCACTTACCGTGGTACTAGAGTAAACAGGCCAGATCAAGAGTTAAAATAAGTAATACTTTCCCTCCTAGAATTATGGAAAAGGTCATATTTTCTAATAAATTTTAAATGCCCATTGTGAAAAAAAAGAAAGAGAGAAATCCTGAAGTTCTGTGTATAAACTTTTTTATAAACGACGTTTTTCAGAAGATAAATCTGTTTCTGGGGACAAAAGATTCCATTTCATTTCTTTCTGGATTTTAAAGAATTATTAATATGTTTGTTTCAAAATGTACAAATTTTACCTTCTTAGTTTCTTTTTAAAGTAGATTTTTTAATTCTTTTGAAGAGTTTTATAACTCTGAGATTCATTTTTAGAATTTTGACTTTTAAAGTAAGATTTTTTTTTTTTAAGAGGAGGTGCTTTTTCTTTAAAAGAGTGAGTTGGCTTTTATTTAAAAATTTTAAAGTTTCAATGATAAGGGAGTTGTCCATAGTAAACATTTTTAAACCAACAGGAAGGCCAGACAAGGGGAATTATCCCCTGTAATGTGCCCGGTCTACGCAGGTGGACCTCAACTCTGCCCAGCAAATCAGTTTTCAAGAAGTGCTGAGATACCTGAAAGTTCAAAAATTAACCATTACTCTAAGTGTGTGATGCTTAAAGCCTGGTCCTGGGACAAGTAGCATTGGCATCACCTGGGAACATGTTAGAACTACAGTCCCAGGCATCCAGAACCACTAGATCAGAATCTAAAGTTTAACAAGATCCCTGGGAGGTTCACATAAAATCTAAGAAGTGCTGCCTAGATAAAGCTAGCAATTCTTCAAAATAGAGTTATTAAATAGAAAAAGGAACTTGGAGAATAGAAAAGGCCATAATCAATTCCTTTTATAAACTAAAGAAAGTGAAACTCATTCCAGGAGCTCAGAAAAGGTCAACTGTAAGTTGTATTAGAATTGTCTCATTGAAGATAGATTGTATATACAAAACTTTTCTGAATTTTTAGAAATAAATAATTGATACGGAGGGGGATGCTTGTAAATAAAAGAATGTTACTTTTTCTTTCTATGTGTATTCTTTTTAATTAAAAATGTAAAGCCTATAGCTAATATAAAAAATAGAGAATATCATAAAGTTAACAGAATTCCTAAGATCCAATCTTGTTTAGAACAAAACTTGCCTTAGAATTCGAATCTAGACAATTTTCTGGTTCAACTGTGTCTGAACTGAACAGCTAAGTGACTAGATTTATTCAAATAGGCAAGTTGGCAATCTAATTTTCATTTTCTTGTTAAAATACAGCTTCACGGGGTTTTTCCTTCCTCTATACTTTATCTTAAAAGTGATATTCAGTAAGCTAATACAGAGATTTTGAAACATTTTGAAGTTTTTATGGGACTAATGGACAAAGGAAGTTGCTTATTCCAACTTATTAGAAAAAAAAGTGTATAATGTGACTAGAAATTGCTTTACTTTGATGGTGCTAATTGGAATACAACCAATCCATTTCTGTTATATAGCTTCCATTTTAGATCTGCTTTAACATTTTAACAACTAAGCATTCACACTTTAGCAACCAATAATTATGTGATTTTCATGTGTGTATTTTTAAATAATTGAAAGGCTAATGGCACAGGACAGATGTCTTATAATTAATTGAATGTTTTATACAAAAAAAATAGTAAAAATGACTCAAAGCTAAAGTAAGGAAAATTAGCAAATGTTTTTCTTTTGCATTAGTCACTGTATGCTCTATTTAACTAGGATATAAGTGTGAAATAGGTCATTCAATCAAATGTTTTACAGCTTACCCATTTCATACAAAAGCTGTCTTTGTCATTCTGGGTAAGAGCAGGTTGATCTCCCAAATTTAAAAAAAAAAAAAAAGATTTTTTTTTCAGGCAAAATTTATTTTCAACACATATTTTACAAGTTTTGTTCTCCTTTAGCATGTCCGTGTTTAGATGCCTCGTGATGCCAAGTGGCTGCATCAACCCTGCCATCAACTAGCTGGCCCACCGGAGTGATCTGACACTCCGCCACGCACTGGATGCTAGCTCTCCGAAATCAGGAGTGCATTTTCGTGGCAGACGTTAATGGTCTGCAAAAGCAGGGGCTTCGCTCCCGGCTCCCTTAGCTCTTCCCATGAGTAGTCCTTGGGCCATTGTCAAAGCAGACCTGAGCCTCAGAGCACTCTGGAGAGCCAGAGAGATGCCTGTACCACTCTTCTGAGGCTTCCAATAATATTATAGCATGAAGGTGAGTCTCACAACCATTATTTCCATGTGAATAGTTTGACTGCTTCTTTTTTCCTGAAATGTCCATTGTGGGGTTCTCCCTTTACCCCCTCACCAACTGACCAATTGATTTGTTAGCATTTAGTCTTAGAAAGGGAATCAAATCTTCTGAAACTTATTGATCAGAACGGGAAGCTGATGACAGTGACCTGGGTGACTCAAGCAAATGCTTCAGTTTTATGAGCCTCATAAAAAAGAAACTGTATTTGGCAATTACTTGATAACAAAATAAATTACTCAAAGTGGATTTTATTTTGAATTATCCCTTTGTGCCCTCTATTCAACCTCAATTAAATAAATAATGCTTAATCTACATCTCCCCACAACAGCTTGGATATCACTGACTCCACTGTGTGGTATTTGTGGGGACCTCTTTTCTGTCGTAAACCATGTACACAATTCCCCCACCTGTCTACTTCCCACAGGGATTGTAGACCACCAGAGAGAGGCATCACATCCCATCAGTCACCTGCTCAACACAGGAATTTTTAATAAGGAGGAATCAGCCACATCATTAGTGCTTACTAAAATGACATGGAAATCCTGGTACTGTTTAACATGCAAATATTTCAAAGACAACCATGGAAAAATTGTAAAGGAAAACTGAGTTGGGAAAAATATGTTATGTCTTTCTCTATTTTGTTTCCTCAATACAAGTTTTGAACACCGTATGCACAAACTGTCCTCATGGTAATGGACACAGAAGTCAGTACGGTATAACCGTTGACTTCAAGTATTTCACACACTAGAAGGAAAGACATTAGCAAAACATCGTTGTAACTGTTGATTACAACACTACATAAAAATGCCCGTGGTCTAACAGGTCCCTAAAGCCCTCTGGGCAGGGGATTGCTGAGGGCAGCTACGTTTGAGTAGAGCAGTGGGGAAGGCGATCAGGAGATCAATGGCATGCCATAGAAGCTGTATCACTAGCCCTGAGGTTTTCACCGTAGTGATTATACAGGGTTGTCATTTATATATCAATCAACGTGGTTAATTCATACTTTACGGGAAAGTCTACATGAAATGATTTAAAGACAACCTTGAACCAGAGGGGTGTTTGAGCATATTAATTTTATTCTTTTAATACTTACAGCCCAAGTCAGCCTTGTTATGTGTCAAGCTCCTGTGTTTATGAATATCCTGAGGCTGTTTATATTAAACAGCGTCTTTTTGAAATAGCTAATATTCTCCTGCTTAAGTCGCTCAGCCTCTAAAGAGCTCCCTCCCTTTATGTTTTATTTCTCTACAATTTCTTTGCTCCCTGAGGTTAATAATAATAAGTCAATGTGAAGCCTTCACAAAACACCTTAAATTGCCCTAGAAATGGAAATCTCAATTATTGTGATTAAATAATCCCTCTACAGAAAAATGGAGAACAGTTTGGGCCTGCTAACAAATTTAAGCAAAACAGTATCCGAAAATATGGTTTTCTTTTCCATCCTTTAATTTCCACGAATATTTCCTGGCATTTTAACATTATTTTTCTGAGTGAAATTTGGCATCTCCCTTGTCTCCTTTTATACTAAATGGAGCATCAATGACCACACCAGCCTTAGGATAGGGTCTAAAGGGAGCGAGGCTTGGCAGGAGGCAAGTAGGACCAGAAGCAATAATTTCCGAAAAAGTCACAAAGTGGAAGCGATTTTGCCCATCGTCTAAGTGCTGTGTGAGAGAATACTGTTCTAGAAACACGGAAACATACAGTCCTATCGACATTCTAATGGAACTATAGTGATGCATCCGTACATGCACAAAAATACATATACCCTATATAAATATATACATAGGTAACTGTATATACCTTCATAGTAACACATATGCAAGGGCGGGCTGATACATTTTGCCCCCACTGTAGTGACTTTTGTTACATTAGATGTATCTGGATACAACCGGTTCTGTGTAGTCACGTGGTAGCTCCCTTGATCATTATTCACCTTGCACACACAGATGCTCACATTTCTCACCCGGGGCACATCGATATGGTTCAGATGTGCAATTCAAATAGCGGGCTGTTACTGAATTCTTAACAGCAGAAAATGTTCCTTTAATTGTTTTGAAATTTTTGAAAAAGAAGGGGAGGGCTTCTTAAAGAAGGTCATTACAGGGGATGACACTTGGGTCCATCATGATGACTCCTTTAACGAAAGGCCGTCCATGGAATACCGCCCTAAGGGTCACCTCAGTCGAAAAAAAATTTAAAACTCAGGCCTTGGCTGGGGAGGTGACCCCTTAGGGCGGTATTTCACAGACTGCCTTTTGTTCTCAGGGTCGTATGGGAACTGCTTTAAACACACATATAATATATTTAATAATGTATATGTATGTGTTTATCTATGTAATGTACATGTATGTGTGTAAATGTCTAATATGTGTATGTATCACTGTCGTGTGTGTATATATGTACATCATACTACACACACACACACCTATACACACACACACACCTATACACACACACCCCTATACACACACACCCCTATACACACACACACACACACACCTATACACACACCCCTATACACACACACACACACCTATACACACACACCTATACACACACACACACACCTATATACACACACACACCTATACACACACACCCCTATACACACACACACACCTATACACACACACCTATACACACACACCTATACACACACACACCTACCTATACACACACACCACACCTATACACACACCTATACACACACACCCATACACACACACACACCTATACACACACGCCTATACACACACACACCTATACACACCTATACATACACATCTATACAAACACACACCTATACACACACACTATACACACACCCATACACACACCTATACACACACACACACCTATATACACACACACACCTATACACACACACACGCACACACACACACACACACCTGTAGCACTATCATGTCACTTATGAGTTGCACAGAGAACATGTCACAGATTTTCAATTAAACAGTGCGGTTCTTTTATGCAATGGTTACCAAGGCTTTGTGAGTATCATAAGGTAGCGCCTCAATAAGCTATTAGATGTTTTTAAATCCCCTTCTCCCATGGAACTTTCTATAGTATATCTCAACCCTAAATGTTTGGAAAATATGCTTGTATTTTTTTCAGTAAAAAATCCTTGAGGATACAAAATGGGATTACAGAGGTTGTATGCTTAGCCTTTTGTAAATGTCTAAGTAGAAATATTTTCCTTTTTGCATGTGGGTGACATTCTGAGATAAGTTTAAAGCAGTTGTCAGAGACATTCAATCTGAAAACAAAAAAGTCAACTCTCCGACCGTCACTGCTGCCTAGTCAGCGGTCATTGCCCCGTTCTTCCTACCTAACAGATCCCACCCGGGGTTCCTAGGTGTGCCCTTCGCCAGCCAGCCGGGGCCACAGGGGCAGCTGACTTCATCCCTACCCTACTGTAATCTCCTCCTTCTTGCCAGTGATCGGCTCTGGGTCCTGACTTTGCGGGGCTGGGTGGTGGGGGATGCCTGCAGTACCACCAGTCTAGCAATGAGGCTACTACCAAGGATTTAAGAGCTACTGAACCAAGTCCGGAAAGCTGCCTTGCCTCTGGACCTTCTATCGTGGTCAGATCATACATTCCCATATGGTTTGATTCAGGATTTCTGTTATTTGAAGCTGAAAGAGTCCTAAAACATACACAAATTATTAGAGTTTCATTTTAATTATGTTCAAACTATTCTGTTCCATTTAATGTTTTTTGAAAGTAAAACTACTATCTTAAGCCATTAATAAAGACATATTAAGGAAATGCTGTAACTGAATGTTTGCGTCTCCCCAAAATTCATATGTTGAGACCTAGTCCCAGCGTGATGGTATTATGAGGTGGCTTTGGGAGGTGATTAGGTCATGATGGTGGAATCTTTATAAAAGAGACCTCAGAGAGATCCTTTGTCCCTTCTACCATGTGAGGACACAGAGAAAAGATACCTCACCAGACACCAAATCTGCTGCCACCTTGATCTTGGATTTCCAGCCTCCAGAACAGAGAGGAAATAAATGTTCGTTGTTTAGGCCACCCAGTCTATGGTATTTTGTTGTAGCAGCCAAAGCTGACTGAGACAATACAGCTTTCCCAAAATAATTTGTAACTTTTGTATGGACTCAAGAGCTTAAAATGTTTCATTCTCATAATTAACAGAAAGAGAAAAAAAGAAACTAGGAAATGACAGTTAGAAAACATGCCACAGCTGCAGATTATTTGAGTTCCTGAAAAGAGAGATCTAAGTGGAATTTTAATAAATTAAACCCAGTTTTGAATGCATGGCAGGCAGAATGAAGGCTACTTAATACACTTCATGGCGACTCCTTTAGTGCTTGTATTTGAACATTTGTTGAAGGAAGGTCAACTCCACACCAGACACTGAGTGAAGTGCTTTTACACACGTCCTAGAAAAATCTTCACAAAATACGTGTGAGGCAAGAATAAATATGGCCATTTTGTAGAATAGGAAAATGAAGCTTGGTAGAATTTAATAACCTAGGTAAGTCTACACAGAGAGTAAATAATAGATCCAGGACCCTGACCCTCATGCCCATGACCTTGATCACCAGGCTATACCTCCTGAGGTAAATAATAATAAAACAGTGGTTCCCAACATTTTTCCACTTGTGTACCCCTTGTTTTTAAAACAGCGGTTTTTATAATAAATACTGAAACTGTGTTCAGTGCCTATCTTAATGTAAGATAATGGAAATGAGGTAATAAGTTAGGAAAGAAAAATTACTACACTAAAAGTAAAAACCACAGATTTAATGTGGCAATATCTGTAACACAGTTAATATTGATAATGATGATCAAGTATTTAACAAACTTTTAATTTATTATTAATAATAATATTTATTTGTGTTATCTGAAAAGTCTGTAATAATTGTTATGCAGATCACTAGCTGATTGAAACACTGTTAGTGAGATCCTTGAGATTGCTGTAACGCACTTAGTTTCTTGGAATCAAGCTCAAAAAATGCAGGATGCAGTCTTAAATCCGGATTTGCATTAAGCTTGTTGTGGTACTTACCTTTTATGAAGGTGTAACAAAAAAAGCTCTCTCCACTAGCTCAGTATTAGTAAGTGGCAAGAGGAATTTGAGTGCCTTCTCACTGAGCTGTTTGTATTTCTCACTGACATCTACCCAGAAGGTAATAAGATGCTTTCTTTTAAAATCAGAATTTCAAGAAGAATCAGTTGAAAGTTCGATTAACTGCTCCTTTTCGTTGATTGATAGTTTAGCTTCGCTGATTAATTCTTCTTTGAAGGGATCTGCAATCCAGTTGTTTTCTTTTCCACACTGAGGGAAGTACTTATAAAGGGACACTATAAGATCTTCCAAGTGACTTACAATATTCTCTTTCACGTTTTGGGGTAGATACAAGTCATTCTCAGATAAGAAGTGGTGCAGTTTCAAAAACTTCAAGCTGACCTCTTACAAGATATGCCTCCCAGAAGTCCAGTTTTTTAATCTTTGACTCAATTTTGTCTGTTACTTTGAATATAGTGATTGAGCTGTTGTGAAATCGCAAGTTGAATTTGTTTATTTCTAGAAAAATATCTGATAATTATGCAGGACTTTGGTGCCAATCACTGTCCTGAAACTTTGCAGCAAGAGAGAAACAACGGTCCTCAAAAATACCTGAACTTCATGTCTAAGTTCAAACATCCGTGTAAGTACTTTGTTATGAGACAGCCACCTTACCCCCCTCTGCAAAAGGAAGGTGCTGTGAGTGCTGTTCATTTCTTCACACGGTGCTTCGGATAACCTGAAGTTTCATGGTTGTGACTTAATAAAATTTACAACTTTTAGAGCCTCATCAAGAACATCTTTCAGTTCACTAGGAAGAGGCTTGGATGCAAGATTTTGTCTATGAATGTGGCAGTGACCCCATGGTACACGGGGACCTACTTCTTTAATTCAGCTGCACAGGCCTATGAAACAACCTGACACGGGGTTGCCTCCATCAGGGCATACGCAACAATCTGACCAACTAATGTCCTTTACAATGAAATAACCACTGATTACACTAAGCTATCTTCCCCTGTGGTACACTCTGTCAGTGGATAACAAAGCAACAGGTTCTCCTCAATTTCATTTCCCACCACGTACCTCATGATGACAAGCAAAATAGGTAAATCAGCAACATCTACACCTTCATTGACCTGAATGGAAAGAATTTAGTTTTTCTAATTCTATTACTACAGCTTCAACATCATTAGACATTTCCTGAATTCATCAAGACATTGTATTATTTGAAAAAGAGATAGTATTGACTTTGTGGACATGTTCTTCCCCAAACATACAGAAAACCAGTATCCTACATACAAGGAGAAAGTAAATCCTCAGCTGTGGGTGGATTTTACCACACGTAACTATGCAATAAGCAAGACGGTATGAAGCCTCACCTGCATTCCCATTGTCTTTCTTTCCTGACATCAGGTATGAAGTGACAGTCGGACACTTTCTAAGTGCCGAAATAATGTATTTGTTTCTTTGTTCTTGTACCTAGGATGTTTAGTTTCTAAATGTCACATAAGTAGAGAGCGTTTCGTGCAGCCGTTGGGTAATATTTCCCCACACACAACACACGAAGGTTTATGACAGTCATCATCCCCGACAAGTGAAATCCATATTTAACATACTCCTGATTAGTTCCTCTTCCTCTGAGGCACACACCTTTTTGCCATCTCCTAGTGTGGGTGCACTCCTCGCTGCGGACTCCTGTTGAGGAGTACTTGGTGATGGGTCATAATCCGCATCAAGTTCTCGTTTTTTAATCCTGTTTTCAACCACTGATCCATAACTGACATGCTTTAAAAACACTGACAATAATAACTGAAACTATGTTAAACATTAAATTAAAAAACTACTTGAAAAGAATCATGATTAAAGACAACTCACTTATTTTTACTCAGTAACTAAACTGATCAAACAGTCTGGCTATGGATGTATTTATTTGTTTAGGAAAGTTCTAGAAATGTCGCAAATGGAATATTCTGAAACTGCGTAATGACTGGTAGAAGAGTGGTTAGGGGGAAGGGTTCACGGCCACGCCCTCACCAATCACCATTCCCTAACGTGATCTAATTTTGAGGTGTCTTCTTTAGTGCTGATTCACACTTAACATTTGTTGTTCCATGACTCACATTTTGCATTTTGTTTAACTTTACTTGTGTTTTCACCATTCCTGATTATTTTTGTGTAACCCTGAACAGCCCAGCACATACCCCTGGGGGTATGTGTACCACCACTTGGGACTCAATTTAATAAAAGATGTTTTTAAAAGTTATAGTTTCCTATTGTAACTATAACAAATTACCACAAAAGTAGTCTTAAAGCAACACATTTCTTGTCTAACATTCTGGAGGCTGGAAGTCTGAAGTCGGTTTCACTAGGGTAATGCAAAGTGTCAGCAGAGCTGGGTCCTCTGAGGACTTCAGGGAGGGATCCATTTCCTTCTCTTTTCCAGTTTCTAGAGGCCACCTTCATTCCTAGGCTTGTGGCCCCTTCCTCACCGAAGTGCAACCTCTGTTTCTGGGGTGACATCACCTTCCTTCTGACTCTGACCCTTCCTTCATCCATGTCATAAGGACCCTGTAATTACTGGGCCCCCTAAATAAATCAAGGATAACCCCCATCTCAAGATCCTTAACTTAATCACATCCACAAAGTCCCTTTTGCTATATAAGATAATATTCAAAGGCTCCTGGGGTTAGGTGGCGATCTCTGGGATGCCATTATTTAGCATGCCAGAAAGGGATCATCAAAATACAGATAAAAGAGAGATCACAAACCACACAGAACGAAACAAGGTAAAGGAGCCTGGGTAAGAAGCTTACTACAAATAAACATGCGTATATTGGTGAATTTGGCAGTCAAGGGCTGAAGAAAATATAATATAGATCAAGCTTGTCCAACTCACAGCCCGTGGGTGCACGTAGCCCACGACGGCTTTGAATGCAGCTCAACACGAACTCTTAAAACATTATGAGAATTGTTGCAATTTTATTTTTTAGCTCATCAGCTATCATTAGTGTGAGTGTAGTTTATGTGTGGCCCAAGACAATTCTTCCATTGTGGTCCAGGGAAGCCAAAACGTTGGACACCGCTGACATTATAAAGTAATATGTTAGTTCCAATAACATGCCGAGAAGCTCAACAATTAGAAAAAGTTACTTTTATATGCCTATTTCTACTTGCTCCATTCAACAGTGCACCTAAATGAAAGTCTAGGGCAGAAACTGCACATGCACATCAAATACCCATGCCCGTTTCTCTCATTAAGCCGTGTGAGCCTCTGCCCTGACTGGCCCCAGACCAGCCACCTTGGTTCTCTCCAGGCCTGTAGAGCTGAAGGCTAGAAGGGGAGAGACACCAGCAGAGCATGAGAGAAAGTCAGGATTGCATGCATTTCTCTTTCCTGGAAAGCCTCCTTTTCCCCTGGGGTCACAGTCTGGCAGGTCACGTAGGCCTTGGGGGCCACACTGACCAATTTGATTTTTATTCAGAAGGCAGTGGGTAACCCTGGAAGGCGTAAGCAGAGAAGTGATACGGTCTGACTTACGGTTACCGCGGACTGGAGAGGGAGCAGAAACTTCCACCAAAGGGGGCCTGTGTCCCTCCTCTGTGCTTTCGCCCTTCCTAACATCTCTCTGCCTGAACCTGTGCAATGGTCTTCTCGGCCAGGGCATAAACCCCTTCCAGCTCTGGTTAGTCTCCTGTGTGCCCCCAGCTCTGTCTTACACACAGACCAAACTCCACCTCATCCCCCTTGTCCTGCTAACACACTGCAATTTGCTCCACGTTACGTACCTCACAAAATCCTAACCCTCTTCACTGTCGTAGGTGTCTGTTGCCAATCTGCACTCCAGCCTCACTGCCTACCACTCTTTCTCTGAGGCCCGCACCTCTGCCACACTGTATCCCTGCGTGTATCAGGCCTTTTGACGATTCTTTATGTTTCTTTATGTTTTCATTTGTTACATGGAAAGATAACCACAATTTCATACATTGTTGATGGGATGCCAAAATGGCATGTCCCTACGGTGGTTGGAGGAATTTTGCAATATTTCCAACGTAATTCAAATAATAGCTTTCACACTGTAACTACCTACACTTTAACTCAGCAATCCCATAACAAGGAATTTATGTCCTGCACACATGCAAAATAACATTCGTACGAGATCACTATTTACTGCATGGTTTGTGATTATGAAAGATTAGAAGCAACCCTGGTGTTCCTCCTCAGAGGATTGTTTAAATCAAGCGTTCTCAACTAGGATGATTTATTTTTGGTTGTCACACTGGGGAGGGGTGCTCCTGGCATCTAGTGGGTAAAGCAGGGATATCACTAAGCGGTCTACATTGCAAAGGACGATTTACGTAATAAAAAATTATTCTGCCCAAACTTTCCATAGTGCCAAGGGTGAAAAATCCAGAGTTAAATAATCATATACATAATAAATATCATGCAGTCATTTAAAAAACAGGGTAAGACCAGTCTCTATAAACAGATATAAAAAGATCTCTGAGAGAACATTGTTTGTGAGAATAATTTTATATGCTAACTTTTATATGGGAAAAGAAATAAAATAAGAAAACACATGTATATGTGTATTTGCTTCTGTCTACGTAAAGAAACTCTAAAAAAATGCATGAACTTAGTAAAGATGATTACCAACTGGGGATTGACTGGCCTTGTGGGGATGAGCTGAGATGAGTAGGCGCTACACGTCTCAATGTAAATCTTAATACATTGTTTTGGAACCATGTGTCTCTGTTACTTATTCAAACTAATACTTAAAGACTTTGGATTCATAGATTTAAAAGAAAGATGTGAACTTGCTGAGAATAAAGGGATTATATCTTATTTGTGTCCTAATTACCTGGCATTATGCCTTCTCTAAAACAAACACTTAAATATCCATTACAATAATGTAATTCAAATCAACAGCTTTCACACTATTAAGTAGCTACATAAATCCACTCAGAAGTACTGAGCTACTTAAAAAATAAATGAAAATTATAACATGTAGCCTTTGACCTCATGAAAGTTACAGTCGGGTATGGAAACAATCATGTAAAACACTTAAAGAACAATCCAATTCTTGGAGTGATTTATTGAGAAAAATAAATTTTTCACTATAGAGTTCCAGAAAAACGTAAGTGAGCTAAATTAATCTGTGAGACAGTTTATCAGCTGCTCCTTCATTGAATATGCAAATTTGTCCCATTAATTTACAAAGACATCCGACTTTGATTCTTAGGTTTACTACTAGTTGATGGAAGGAAGCATACATTAAAACAGTGACATCATAACACACCCCAATAAAGACAAAACAAGTAAGCCAACACGGATTCATTTGAAATTTAACATCATCCCACATGGAAAAATGTCATTAAGTACTGAGGAGTTGCTGCCCCCAAGAGGTTAATTTAAAAACACTCCAAAATGAAAAAAGAATGATTTATTTAATTTTAAAAGCCAAGCAAGCCATTGAGACGGGAAGGCAGGATGGAGCCTTGCTTTATAAGAGTGAGACCCAAGCTCACTAATTCTAGAAGAAAGAAAAGGAAAAGAGGGTTGTCTGGAGCTCCTGAGAGCGAAGAGGCAATTGTAGCAAAGAAAGAATGAGGGAGTGAGCTCATTGCACCCAATGAACATCAAAGGCAACACTTTGGGGGAGCTTCATTAACTCATAAGATTTTACCATTTTTAACCCACTCGTCCCCAAATAAACATTAAACTATTGATTGTGTCCATGGGTTATTTGTTTGTTCAGGGAGGGGAGAAAGGGGAGGGGGTGGGAGAGGAGGGGGGAAGCTAAATATAAGGTGATGGAAAGAGAAGTCACATTAGGTGGTGAACTTATTATACAACAAGTTGACAATGCACTGTAGAATTGTATGCCTGAGACCTATGTAATCCTTGCTAACAGATGTCACCCCAATAAGTCTAACAATAAAAATGAATTTAAAAAAAATAATAATAATAAAATAAAATAAAATAAAATAAGGTTTATATTTTGGTTTGCTAATGACCCTAATTTAGATTAATAAAAGTTTATTACCAACACACACACACACACACACACACACACACACACAAAAAGATTTTACCATTTTTATTGCTTCTGCCCCATATTTCTCCATAGATGCTAATGGTTAACAACCATTAAACATACATAAAGGGCTCTGTACTTATTTCAGCTATCTGGTTTTGTCTCCCTACTAGAAGGAAAACTTCCAGTGGGACCATCTCTCCACTGAACCTCAAACCCACACTGTGTCCAACGGACTCTGGTACGTCTGTCCTGGGACAGTAGTAGGAATACTAATGGGTGACTCATGCCTTCTCTTCTTGATGACTCTGCCTTGTTTTTTCTTTCTCCAATAAAGCCTACACCACGTGAAGTGGCATTCCAACATTCATTCTGAGTCCTGTTGTATGACAGTGACACCCAATATGGGTCAGCACCTGACCTAACAAAGAATAATACAAAAATATCCACTTGGCACTATGTACAGCCACCTTACCACAGATTTCAAAAATAAAGTAGGTAGATATTCTCCTTGGTCTCTGAAATTCACTGGTACACATAAAGCAAGTACGGAGTAGTGACAGATGTGGAAAGGGAACTTAGCACATTCATTGCTGTAATTCTCAACTGTAGTATTGGACAATTGTCAAATTTTCAAATTCATAATTGACATGAGAACAAATCCTATTCGAGTTAGCAAAAATATTTTAGCACCTATCATTTCCTAACACTTTTGATTAGTCCAAGAAAAACAAACAATAGAGCATAGAATTCAGTGTAAATCAATAAAATTAGGGTCTTTCAAAGAGCAGTAACAAAAAGGAAAGGACTTGCTGCCTCATTAATAGATGAAATGATCCTATGCTTACAGTCAAAATCCACAGCACGCCTTCCGAGCACGTGTCCCCCCTCTGCGAGCTGGCCTGCTCCATCCACCAGGCTGAAGGGGCAGCTCCAGGTTACTACTGACCCCACCCATCTGACCACAGCAGATTCATACAAGGATGGATTTGTGAGCTCAGCTGGTCCAATTCCATGGGATTTTTGACTTTCTGACCCAGAAATCCAAGTTAACCACCACCCTCAGGCATTAAAACATAAAAGACTTTGGACTTGATACTGGAGAGAGCTAAAGGGCATTCTTTCTCTAGAAACCGTGGATGCAAAACTGAGGAAGTCAGTGGCCATGTGTCCCATCAAGTGCAGGAAGTGTATGAAATATGAGGGAATAAGGGCAACGTACTGAGTAAAGCCAAGTCCAGAGCTAACAAAACGGCCCCTGGTGGCATTTGTGGCACTGGTTCCACTTGGTCCTCAGGGTTCATTACATCTCTTCTCTTCCAGAGTTTTGTAGGGTCAACACTTCCTTGGCTCCTTTGGGACCTGCAGCTCTCAACTAACCCAAAGAAAAATTGCTTCTTTCATCTAGTATATTTCCTAAGTAACACAGAGTCCTGTCGTGTGCACCTCAGTAAACAGGGGCACATCCCAGGGTGTCTTGACATCACTGTGACATCCCCGGGGTGGCTGGGGAAATCAGGAGTCGTCAAAGCACCACAAATTGCAAAGATGTGACTCTCCTGCAGCTGTACCAGAGAAGTTCAACTCCCTCTGCCAGTTTCTTCCCACAGACTCCACCCCGGCTTCCCCGCAGGTCAACACACCCTCCCCGCCTTCCCCATAACACTCTGCTTCCTGCTCTGGACCCTTCCTTTGCTGCCGCAAATGATCCCTTCATCTCAACTCTAAGAAATGTGACACTCATCTGCTATCGAGGGACCATAGCTGCCCAATGGAGAAAAATCCTAACTGCTCAAATCTGGCAGAAACACCGAAAGTGAGTGACATCACCTACCACAGTATAAAATCTAAGTCACAGTTCTCTGTCCGCGAGTACGTTCTCATGACAGCCGTCAAACAAAACTAGAGGACTATCAGTGCTATCTCGAAAACAGATCTTCTACTATCAAGATATCAAAAAAAAAAAAAGAAAGAAAAAGATATCCCTTACTCCAACACTATGGTTTTAGCCACCATTTACACCTAGGATGTCACCGCTAGTAGCTCATCTTGTCACAGAGAGTAGCTCTCATCTAGTCCTAAACCCCAGCATTACTGTTATAGATACCAGTTACGAGTGAATTCCTATATAGCATTAAGGGATTAAAAAGTTAATGCGCCCTTATCATAGCAGTGTTATATGTTCTTAGTGACTTCGTTTATGAAGACATGAAATGCTTGAATCATTCTCCATTGCTGAGAAGTAAATTTCCAACTTACTGCCAAAAAAACAACTATGAAAATCCTCCTTTTGAGCTAAACTTTGTTAGTTGGCATAGTTTTGGTTTAGGGTGGAAAATATTTTTATGCTAAACTAGTATAACAATATGTCCTTATGATTTTTATCTCAGGAGTAAATTTTTTCAAATGTTTAGTTAAGAAACTCTCTTCTCTGATCACTTGACATTATAATGAAAACAATCACTATTTTTAGCTAGCAAAACCATGTTCTCACCTTAAATGCAATGTGTAAAATTCCTGGTTCCTCCAGAAATACATTACAAATGTGAAATACTTTACTAAAAAAAAGAAAAGAAATGTGTACTTTGGAGTATATACTGTTCCAATAAGCTAATTTAATGCCAAAGTGAAGGTGTTTTTAGCATGCTTTCCCAACTGAGACCAAACGATTCCTTTGCATTTGAGGGGATGCCACAGGGAATTGTCTGAGCCGCCGTCACATATGTATGCTCAACAGAATTTAGCATAAACAATCGAGGAATTTCAGTTTGGGAGGAAATGTGTAATATCCGACTGTTTCCTTGAGTATATTCAAACCTCGAAATACAAAGCTTGGCTTGTTTACTCAGAACTTCCATTTCTCCAGTCGGCGTGGTGGGCTGCATCTATAATGTAAGTCCTAGAAACAACGGGTCATAAATACGAAGTACCTATTGTGAGGGAAGGAGTCTTTAGGACACAATCATTTCATCTGACCTCTTCTGCAACTCACTCAGTTCTGTTGTGTCTTTCTAAAGGAGCATTGGGAAGTCAGAAGCAAAAGAGCATTCTCATTTTAGACACAGTATTGGTTGGTTTATATGCTTGATATATCTCTTTTCCTTATGTTTCATGCATTCTGCCTGCTTTTCCGTCCTCTAACACCTGCTGACCAACATCCTAAGGGGCAGTCTGCTGATGTTGGTTTCCACAGCTCACACAAGTACCTCCCCAAAGAAAGTCACAATTTACCAAGCAGAGTGGGGAAGGGACCTATTGGAAAACCCATGCCGAGATGAAAACCTAAATGAATTAATTGCTGTTCAAGTACATACACTTTCTAGGATGGGCCCACACATACATACAAATATTGAATCAAAGTTTATAAACTTTGAGGAAGCTTTACTCCTGTTAAGGATAATCATAATGAATTTATAATCCCAAAACGGAATACATATTTTAAGTTTGGGACCACACCAGCCTGCTTTCCTGCTCACTCCACACGGTAGCCAGTTTTTATCTGTAAATATTACCATCATTTAAGCAAAACAGCAAACACTTCTCTACCCCGCACCCTGTGTCAGGAATAGTTCTAAGCATCTTACACAGAGCCAATTAATCTTCAGGGTGGACCGTGAACTTCAGGGTCATCTGCTGTGAGCATCCTCCTTTCAGAGGCCTTGAGTGAGAACCACCTCCGGCTGTTTTCTACCAAGTGCTCCACTCTTTCTACTGAGTTATATTCTAGTACCTGAAGGTGTCCTTGGTCCAACTGCCTTGAAATTTTCTCACAAAGCTGGCCACCAAGGTTCTTTTAGGAAAGTCACCTAATCTGTTTGCTTACATATCTATTTCTGTTCCTTTCGTGAACACAGATTTCCCACAAGTACAGGTTTTCAGAATTCAAATCTGAAATTTTCTCATGCATTTTGACCATGAACCTTAAAAATAGTCATGTACTTTAACTGAGAAATTCCAAAATTCTGAGAAATAATCTGAGATCCAGTCAAGATTTTGGTTTTTTAAGGATGTTTATTATAGCACTACTTACAAATGCAATACCTTAGGAGCAATTTAAATGTTCAAACATTGGGAAAGGTTCGAAATTTTTTGATATATTCATTGCAGCATGTACAAATCAGGTCTATAAACACGTTTTTAAACACTGGAAATATGAATGATATACTGTTAAATGAGAAGTTCATATGTGAACTTCTAATACACAGAAATCTAATTTTGGCCATTGTTCTCTGTTTCAGAACAGTGGAATTAGGATGCCATAATTAGAATCCAAATTGCAATGCGGTATCACCACACACTTGTGAGGATGGCTATTATTTTTTAAATAATAATACATGCTGAAAAAGTATGAAGAAATAGGAACCCTTGTACATTCTTCATGGGAGTGTTAAATAGTGCAGCTGCTATGGAAAACAGTATGGGGGGGATCATTCAAAAAATTAAAATAGAACTACCATATGTTCTAGCAATGCCACTTCTGGGCATATATCCATAAGTATTCTATTATAATCAGAATCTCTAAGAGACATCTGCACTCCCATGTTCATTACAACATTATTTATAATAGCCAAGTTATAGAAATAACTCAAATGTCCATCAACACCTGGATAAAGAAAATGTAGTATACGGATACAATGGAATATTGTTCAGCCCTAAAAAATAAGAAAATTCTACATTTTGACAACATGCATGGACCTGGAAGATATTATTATGCTAAGAGAAATAAGTCAGTCACAGAAAGGCACATCCTACATGAGTCTTCACATATAAGGCATCTAAAATAGTCAAAGGTGTAGAAGCTGACAGCAAAGTGGGGGTCACCAAGGGACGGGGGGATGAAGACATGTTCAACAAGTATAAGGTTAAAATTATATGAGATGAGTTGTCCAGAGAGCTCCTGTACAACAGAGGGCCTATAGGTAACAACAAGGTATTGTGGACTTCTAAATCTGTTAAGAGGATAGATCTCACGTTGGTGTTCTTACCACCCACACACACAAAGGACACAGGCAACTTTTGGAAGTCATAGGTATGTTTATTACCAGGATTGTGGTGATGGTAACACAAATGTATACCTCATATATCCAAACCCATCAAATTGTATACATTAATTATATATAGTTTTTCATGTATCAATTATATCTCAATAAAGCTGGGGGGAAAAGAATTTAAGGCATTAGATACTCAGTATAACTCATAAAGTGGTAGGATGCCAGCCAAAAAGGAAATACAAAGATCTCCTCTTTTTTTGAAGTATAATTGATAAATAACCTTACAGCACTAGTATTAGTTTTAGGTGTATGACATAATGATTCAATATTTGTGTATGTTGTAAAATGGTCACAATAGACTATTTAATATGTGTCTCCATACGTGGTTACAAAATATGTCTCTTTGTGATGAGAATTTTTAAGATCTACTCTTACAGCTACTTTCAAATATGTAATACATCATTATTAACTATAGTCACCACCATGCTGTACATTAAATCCCCATCACTTAATTTATTTTGTAACTGGAATTTTGTACCACAAAAATGTATTCTTAATTATTTGCTTAAGAAATGTTGCTATTCTATAAGTATTTTTATTGTGAGACAATCATTTCTCTATGCCTAGTAAATTCTATTGAAAATTCAATAAAATATATTTTATTAAAGAATAGAACAAGAAAAAAAAATAAAAGATTCTAACTAGCAAAAAAAAAAAAAAAGAATAGAACAAGGAAAAATTCTATTTTTCAAGTTTTTCACTTGGCCATCTACCCCCTTATTACCAATTTGGGGAGGAATTTATGTAGTCAATGCTTAGTTTTTGGTGGGATAATAGATATTCTAAAATAGTTGTTGAAAGGTCTGACACTGTGAACAGCATGTTTAGGGTGCCCCACAATGGAGGGCTAATAAAGGAAACTACAGGTCTAGGTTTCAATTCTAACCTTGTTGTTAGTAATAACTACTATTTGCTGAGCACTTACTGCGTTCCAAATACTGTGCCCTTGCTTTATGTGAAGCATCTTAGAGTAAAGCATTCTCTGTGGACGCTGGCCTGCCCTGTTAGAGGAGAATAGCATTGACAGTAGTGATACAGTCTCTCCTCTATGAGCTCTAAGCATCAGATAAGTATGATACCACCCACTCCTTTAACTTTGAAACAATTGCCATTACATAAGTCATCCCTTTGCCATTCAGACTATGGTATTTGGGCATTTTGTTACAGCATCCTGAACAGATTGAGACCGGAGATCATTTTGATGACAGCATAACCTCGATCATGACAGAGGAGACTACTGGGTAATCCACACAAAACATTCTGTTGACTTGGATGAAAGAGTTGGAAGGGGAAGTCAGGACACGTGATTGATTCTGGGTGTATTTTGAAAACAGAGCTAACAGGCTTTGCTAATGAACTGGATGCATGGTTAAAATTTTTTTCATGAAGTGAGGGCACAGGGTAATTCCAAGATTTTTAACCTACACGATTAGACACATGAAGTTTGGGGTAACTGGGAAGGGGATCATTTGGAAGAACAGGTTTGGGAAAAACCAAGAATTAAGTTTTGGAGCATGTAAATTTGATATTCCTATTAGATAACCAAGTAGATATCAGATATTAGATATCAAACAGGCAGATGAAATTTAGGAGAGAGAGCCAAGCCGGTAGTTCAAATTTTGGAATCTTCAGGTGGTAGAGGATACTAAAAGCTATGCTCTGAGATTTTATCATCAAGACAGTTAAATGTAGATAGAAAAGAGAAGTCCACGGACCGAGTCATCACAGTGCATACTCCCATTCAGAGGTCAGGAGAAAAGGAGGACCCAGCAAGAAATTGAAACAGTGAAATGGCAAGAGGAGGAGAAAACCAACAAAGGTTTTGGTTTGAAAATCAAACAAGAAAGTGTATCAAGGAGAAAGTATCATTCAGCAGTGTCAAATACTGCTCATAATGCTCAAGTGAAGAGATGAGCATCAACCTTCTAACTTAACAGTGTGAAGGGCTCTGAACAGTTCGACAGGTGAGAAAGAAAGCCTAATCCCGGTGCAATCTTTAAAAAAATAGAACTTAAATTGGAGACAACTATACAAAAGTGGCAAAGCTTAAAATTGTGCCAGCTGGGAAGGGAGACCTACGAGTATGTACGTACAGGGTCCAGCTCCTGTGTCACAAAGCCAGGTGGAGAAGGGAGGATGAGAGGTCATGTGTTAGTAAATGGTATCCTACCCAGTAGAATAAAAAAAAACCTTCAGCTTTTCCATCTTAATTCTCTGTCCCCTGAAGAGCTCTCTTAGAACAGAGCAAATCAGTATAGTGTAGCAGTTTTCCAAACTTCCTGATGAGAAGGATCACCTGGATCTTGGTGAAAAATACAGATTCTCATGACCCTCCCCTAAAGATTCTGATTTAGCACGTGTGAGGGAGAGCCCCAGGTAATTCGTATTTTTAACAAGTGCTGATGACTCAGAGCACTGGCCTACTTTGGCAGCACTAGTTGATGAAATATTTTCCTCAGTATTTTAGTGATGACTGCTTCTGATTCTCAGTGTGGTGTGTGCGTGTGCGTGCGTGCGTGTGTGTGTGTGTGTGTGTTATAGCTACATACACGAAGTAATTTTTGTTAAACTCTGTTTTAAACTGACAAATATGTATTCAAAAGTTCAATTAATTAATAAAGTCTCTTTAATGAAGTCTCTTCTCTTTGCTCTCTGCCTTCTCCTCAATGTCTTCTATATTCCCAAACCCACCTCAAAACCCAAAACAAACTTTTCTGAATTTATGGAAATTGGTTTATTTCTAAGAAAATACTTAAAGTCAGTTTCAGAAGACTTCGGAGAGTTCTCAGTTTGTCACCCCAAATGCTACCACCTCAGTATATGTGGGCACACACACACACATACACACACACACACACACACGTGATTTTTATAACCTGTCTTCCATTTGTAAATCTTTTATTAAAGAAAAAAAATTCCCATGAGATTGGAGATATATTTTTTAAAATAATCTATTAAAAACAGTAAAACCTTATCTATTCATTTTATGTTTCACAAATTGTGGAGTAATCCTCAAGGAAACAGACTTATAAGGTCTCTTTCTTTTTTGTCTAAATTGATTTTTAAAAACAATTCTTTGCAAAGTTGTCCTTTAAAAATAAAATCAGCTTGCCAATTTTTAGTACTAACATTAGGTAGCCCCCTCTCTAAATGACAAATGTGGCCCGCTACCGAAAGACAAATTACACAGACAGCCTATTGCACTGAGTCTCTACTACCCCCCAGCCACATTAATAATACTAATAATTATTTATAGCTGCTGTGAAAGGTATTTTTTTTTCCTTTAACTCTGATAAAACCCTAAGATTTGTAGTTGAGGACACTGAGGTCTTGTTAAAGATCATGAAGTTGATTTGTGGTGAAACTATCCCAGAAAACAAGATCCCTTGACTTCTAATTTGCTTTTATTAGCATATTCTCTGCTTCTCTTGTTCAAGTCAGGATATTCAGGATCATCATTAGCATTAGCCTTCAATTGGAATCCTAAGCCTAACATGTTTTTCTGGTACTCCAAATTTGGGCAGATGGATGGAACTCATGAAATGCCATGCAGGTGCTGCAAATAACAATCACAGTTAGGCAGATTCAGGCCGATGCTTGTCCAGGGACCCATGACTATTGCAATGAAGCAAGAGCAAGCAGGAACTACCTCCTGAACAATTCCTGCATTGCATGTGTAATTCGTGTCTGTCAACATAAGCATGATTTACTGTCACAGAATTCAGTGGGTGTATGTTTTTGTGAACTAATGCATGCCAGGAATTGGGGTGAAACAAAATAAGTACCACATGCTCTGTTTTAGTTAAAGCTCCTTTGAATAAGAAAGACAATTCCAAAGATTATCAAAAGTATTGCATAAAAGGATATGGGGAAATCACAAATCAATCCAAAAGCTCAGTGGACATGAGCTTTCTGAGAATAGAGCTGCAGTGTACTTCTGAATTAAAGGGAGTTCTCAGGCTCCTAGCAGCAGGCCCTGGGACTCTAGCTCTTAAAAACTTTGCTCCGACACTCCACTACAATGTACAAGTACCTATTTGCTTCTTTCATCTGCCTCAGCTCAGGAGTCCACTGCTGGGCCAAAGACCTATGGCCGGAACATATGTGGGTTACATCCTTCCTGCCCACTTAGCAGGGACTGTGGGCTGAATTCCTCCAAGGATGGGAATGAGAAGGATAAAAACTATATATGGAAATCTGACCTTGTCAGAACTAAATTGAATGAAGCATTTTATAGCCTGAAAGGTTTATGTTTTGGAAACAACTATATTTGCAATGAAGTACCCATTTCTAATTTCACAAAGAAAAAGTTTAAAAACAAATTCACATGGTGAAGTAAATGATGACTGCCCAAACAAATAAATAGTATGCAGGTATTAAAAAGAAAAAGGAATAATTCTATGTACTTACATTCATCAGGAAATATGTAAAGTAAAAAACAAAAACAAGCAAACAATAAGGTGCCACACAGTGCAATATGCTGTCACTTGTGTAAAAAATTAGAGAGAAATATATATATACACACACACACACACACACACACACACACATATATGTACATATACTGCAGTGTATGTACACAGAGGAATACATATATATTCTTTTTGCACATACAACATTTCTGGAAGGATACACAACTCAAACTACTCTAGAGAATTTTACACTCTTCAAGTAGAGATATTTCTTGGGCATTCCTATTTACCTGTAATACTGGGAAATATAATGTTACTCTATTTTTCTATTATTTTTTTTCCTCACAACACCAAAGAAATACAGCTGGAAATACTATGCAATCAGTAATAACCAGATGGTGTGCTAACTTGAAGATTATTTTAATTCTAAGTATATTTTAAATCTCACAGTACATTAGTATTATTAGTGTTTCTTAATTCAACATTAATTTAAATTTACCCACATATTTCCATTTTCTTTGTTCTTCATTCTTTCTTGCATTTCCAACATTGTACCTGGATCATTTTTCTTCTGCCTGAGGAACATCTGCTAGTATTTCTTATTTCTCTCTACTGGTGACACATTTGCTCAGCTTTTGTGTGTCTGTAAATGTGTTTAAAACAACTTCATTCAAGAAGGATGCTTTCCTAAACTACAGAATACTAATTTGGCAATTTTCTTTCAGCATTGGTGAACTATCATCTCTCATTCTTCTGGTTTTCTTCCAGTAGAGAATTCAGGTATCAGTCAATTACTTCTTTGAAAGTAATCGGTCTTTTTTCTCGAAGTACTTTTTGTCTTCTCTTTTCTATTATGTGATTGATGTAGATTTCTTTTTATTTATCCTGTATTTAGGGGTCATAGGACTTCTTGAATATATACATGTAGTTTGATGCTTTTTTACCTTTACATGTACTTTGGGGGAATTCTCATAAATTGTTTCTTCAAATATTTCTTCTACTCATCCTCTCATTTCCTAAAAGCTTATTGTAACTTCTATTACCTTGGTGACTTCTTTCCTCTCTTCTGCATTTTTATTTAACTCTGTAGATATTTTCAAATACTTACTTCCAGCCTATCTGTCAATGCAGTAATTCTCCTTCAGCTATAGCAAATTAACTATTAAACTCATGTATTGAGGTCTTAATTTTTGTTTTGTTTTTGTATTTCTAGATTCTGGAATTTCTATTTGGTTATTTTCTGAATCTGCTATATCTATTTTTAAATAATTGTTATTCTCTGCCAAAATTCTTATCTTATCTTCTTAAACATAGTAAGCATAGGTATTTTAAAGTATTTTGCTTCTGCCAGGCAATTCCATCAGAGTGGATTTCAAGCTTGGCTGCTGATTAGAATAATGTAGAGAGATATAAAGCATCCCAATGCCCAGTTTAATCCTCAGACCAATGAAATAAGAGTCTATGGGATTCTGGAAATCTGATAGCCTAGGTATCAATATTTTTAAAGTTCTGCAGGTGATTCTAATAGATGGCCAACATTTAGAATCTTTGCTTTAGTCCAAGATCAGGAATCGACATTACTTATGATGGAGCTGTCCCTACAAAGGGTGGTGGTCTAGGTCTGCTTTCAACTCAGTCCTACTTCCAGGGTACAGTACTTTGCACTCTCAACCCTAACCATGGGAAGTTTGCATCGTTAACCCGTCTCTTGACAGACTCTGGATTTTGTACTCATAGCCCTGGAGGTCAGTCTGTATAAACAAGCAAACAAAACAAAACAAAAAACCTCAGCCTCTCTGCTACATCTTTAAGAACTGGCAGAAACTCTGAAAAACAAAGCTGTCCCAGTATTAGACTCAAGTTTCTGAGTTTACATCTGTTTCAGAAATTCTTCATCATACTATTAGCTAATACCTACAAGCAGGTATTTGTCCTGTATTCCTCATTATTCTCACCTAATCTTGTTTCGAATTGCCTAGTTTATCACTGAAGTTTCGAGTTCCTGGAACTTGGTGTTATACAGCTTAATTTAGTTTGTACATAAAAAGAATAGAAAGTGAGCAGATAACAAGGATTCTTTAAGCATTTAGAGTCATAGAAGTCTTATAGTGAATATTTGTCATGATTAACAAATCTTTTGAATTAACAGGCAGCTTTTGAAAAGCCTTCCTATGTCTATAGAATTTCCCACATAATCAGTCCTGCCTGTCCATTCAGGAAGCCAGAACCTAATCTCCCAGCCTCTTTTACAGCTAGGCTTAGGCTTGTGACATACTTTGCCAAACAGGGTGGCCCACCTGGCTCTGCACTGGCGAGAAATGGCTAGGAACCAGGCCTATTTGTTAGGATGGTAATAACGGCTTTTGCCTTCAGAGGGCAGCAGTGGTGAAGCTTTAAGCACCCAAACCTCAGTTTCTTTGGTGTGAGCTATTTTCGTCAGGGTCCTTTGAGAAACAGACGTCAAGAACTGTTTAAATGAGCAAGGATTCTGTTGGGGGAAATGTCTGTGCAAGGAATAGTAATAGTCAAGGGTCCACAAACGGCTGGGAGAGCCATCCAGCCGCGATGCAAGTCAGACCCTGAGTAAAGAAGAGAGAAGACAAGATTGGGTAGAAACGTTCTAGTCTGCCAAGCAGTCTAGGGCCGGTGGGGAGTCCTCCAGCCTAAATCGGCTGTCAAAGAAGTTCACCATCTCCCAGGAATCGATCCGCCCTAGCGTTCCTACTTCTCTGAATCATTGCCTGGGAGCCGCCCACGGGAGGCGTGGCCTCGCTGCAAATGCTGCGCAGGATTTCACAGCTCAGCTGCTGAGACATGGTGGATGCTTTCGCAATCTACACGGTTTTGGAATCTTGATTAAAAAATATTCTTTAAATGATATGGTGCCTTAATAGTTACACAAAAGGTGACTCACGTGAAGCTATGGCCTTTCACCATACCTCTGTATTGGCTTGCAGCCTTAGCCCCCGCAGGTGATGGGTAAGGGAGGTAGGCATCAAGAACACCTGGCTCAGTACTTCCTGTTTTGAACAATGCAATGCAGGAGCTGTTCCTGCACATAATAGGTCAAGGCTATTACTTTATCCCAGATAGGGTGACTGACCCAGTTATGTCCTGTCCTCCCCTTCCTCCTCCTCTCATTCCTAAGCCCTTGTTTTATTTACCTTTGTCTTCATTGTATACTCCAAAGATCCTCCACTTGTTTCCTTCCAATATCCAATGAACTGTGAAGCTGTTTGTAGAGTTGCACAAACTGACTTAGCATTGAAGGATTTCCCTTAGCTTGAGCATGTCATTAAATCAAACGCAAGGTGGAGGATACTGGGTCTTGACAAAAAAGTAGAGGCTTTCCTATATAGTTAAAGTGATTTCAGGGGTTATATAAAATGTGTGTGTTGAGTCAGCTTGACTCCTGGTGACGCTATGAATGAGTGATGTCCACAATGTCCTGTCCTCAACACCCCTGCTCAGTTCCTGTACACTCATGCCTATGGCTTCTTTTATGGGGTCAATCCCTCACATAAATAAAATACTGGTTTTCACACTGGTACAAAGTCACCGATAATTTAAACACAATTCCCAGATGCTTAAATGTCATATCTACTCTTCTCTAAAATTACCTGTTTGAAGACATGCCTGTGGTGAAGAACATACCTACTCTCCTTTGAACTTGTTTCACAGTTCGGACTCCCACTTCTTAGAAAAGAGGCATCTTACCATTGTGTAGCAGCAGCAGGTGAAATAGCTTTCTGAGCATCAAATAAAGGGACAATTTGAAATAGTGTCAGTAATACAGACTTTAATTAAAGTTTGATTGCATGCCATGCATCTTTTTAAGAGCTGCATTTTCAGAAAAACTTTTCATTTTGTTCTATGATTTTAAATCAAAGCTTTTTCATTTATTCATGTTGTTTTGATCAACTTTCAAATAATTGAAAGGCAACTTAATCCCCCCAAAATTAACATTTTGATCCCAGGAAAAATTTCAAAATTAAACATTAATACATATTTTTGTTACAGATAATAAATGACCAATGGGACTTTCCATTATTAATGTACATTACACTAAGATAAAATTTTGTGTAGAATTAAAATTTCAAGAAGAAAAATAATGACATTAAATAATTTTAAACGGAATATGTTCAGGTATTTCATAAATAGACAACAGTTGGTATCAGAGAGTAACATTCACTTGGATATATTTAAATGAGTGATGTAGAAGTTTCATTAAAGAATGCCAATATTTCTAATATGCCAGGTATTATATCTTTAATAATTTCTTAAACAAATTTTAAATGCCATCTTAAAACTATACAAGAGGGTACATAACTTTTCTAAAACATTTTTATGGGAATGATAAGCAAAAAAGGTTTTTTAAGAGCACTGTTACAGGAGTCTAATGAAAAGTCTGCCACTTTGGTTTCATAATGAACATTGCATTCCTTGTCCATGCATTGAGAGGCGCTCTGGCAGGGTGGCACAGTTGGTGTGGTAGAAAATATTGGGGACAAACTGTGAGAACAGAAATCCAGCTTTTTCACGAACTTGTTTTGTAATGCTTGGCAGTCAGTTAACCTGTCTAGCTTTGTTTCCTCGTATATAAAATGAAGTAATGGAATATGGGTCATTTTGAAACTGGGAGCTATTTCATTATGCCACTACAAGCTCTTTTTGAGTATCTTCTGAGAGCTTGTCTTTCCTTTTTCTTTCCTGCTAGTTTGAAGTTCTTTTCTAGAAGTAATATAAAACAGTTGGGAAGAGGAGTTCTCTCCACGAAAGAGAACTTGCTTCCCTAAGACTTACAAAATGAGTAATTGGTCAAGTAATCAATTAAAACTATTAATTGTACAGCCATTACTATAAATTTTGAGACTTCATTGAGGATCTCCTAAATCCTGTGGATTGGAAATTGGCATACAGAGGGCTTCCCTTTAGATCAGGTATTCTTAACCTGGGATCCATAATCCAAGGAGTTTAAAATTTATGTAGGAAAAATATACATTTTTATTTTCACTAACCTCTTAGTTTTCATCAATTATTACAGGAATGTAGGCAATGACCAGAGTAGTAGTAACAGCTACTGTTTGTTACTCTGTCACCAATAAAAATCAGTTTCTTATCATAGCACAGGTGTTAGAGATGTTTCAAGATAGTATTATGTTCTTCACTACTTAGAAGTTATAGGAGCTTATTAGATTTGGCCCTAGCTCCATTATTTAATGTAAAGAAGCACACATATAAAATAAAACTATTGTTATATAACAGTTTTATTATTTTTGATAACTATATTTCAACATAGTTTCCATTGTAATCATGTATTTCATTTTATATGTTTAAAAACATTGCTCTGAGAAAGAGTCCACGTTGCCAAAGGAGTCTTTGGCACAAACAAAACAAAACAAAACAAAAAACCAACCAACCAAAAAAACGACTAAGTTTATCCTGGCATGGACAGATACAAAAACGTCATTAAAGCGCTGCTAGTGCAACATGGAGCAATGGCTAACCTGCAATGTAAATCTAAAAAACTGCAAATGATGGATCGATAATTGAGAAGAGAACATTAAGGAGCAACCAAGAACTTCAATTTAAAGAGAAAATCACGTTTTTCAGAAATTTCGGAAAGCAAGGGAAGCAATGAGGATAGGAGGGGCCCACTTCATTCTCGTTACTGACTGCTAGGACTGAGGGCCAACAACCCACTTTCCTGTCGACTGAAGCTGGGACCTATCCGCACCCTATTCCTCCCCTGCCCTGATCAAAAGGGCACGCTCCAGACCGTCGGGG
This sequence comes from Lyroderma lyra, assembly GCA_004026885.1. Classification (NCBI taxonomy): domain Eukaryota; kingdom Metazoa; phylum Chordata; class Mammalia; order Chiroptera; family Megadermatidae; genus Lyroderma; species Lyroderma lyra. The sequence continues at coordinate 66,905 of PVJL010008365.1, forward strand.
GGACCACAAACCCTACATCACTGAATCAAGGCACCCTCTCTCGGTTCTCAGACGCCTACGAGCGTTTTAGCGTGTAGGCACTACTTCCGTTTCCTCAGGTCGGCTGTGGCTTAAGCAGCACTCGACCAAAAAGTTTGGTCCACAACCTCAAGTCTGGAAACCATCGCTTACCAGCGGGGGTTTCCACTACTACGGGCCTAAAAGGCCCATTTCCTTCCCAGTCCCTAGAGGAGGGGGTCCGGCCCGGACGGGTGTACGGTTTACTTGCCGAGAGACCCTCTCCTAAAATTGCAAGTGCGGGGCTCTTTAAGACCCCAGGTTAGAGAGCCGAACCCTTCAGCTACGCCTCAGACTCCGCCTCTTTCTCTGCGGCCCGGGCAACACTCCCGCAAGATTCTTGAGAGCGACGCCGTTAGCTTACATAGCAGCGTTTGATTGGCCGCTTCATCCTGGCGTGCCGGGATTGGCGGGCGGGCGGCCCCGCCTCTCG